>CM050164.1:391654296-391774296 GCA_027410445.1 Discoglossus pictus
CAAGTACAGCAAGACATGGTGGTTATTTTATTATGAGTTTGCTCTTTATACAGAACATACTGTTCTTTGAGTGCTAAGAGAACCTTATACTGCGACAGTAATATTATATAATACATACAATATTATATGCTTTGCTCGTTATTTTATATCACTCAGATAATTGCAGTTGCTCTCAAAATTGACCCACATTAACATATAAATTATGCACATTTCACTAAGCAGCAATAGACACCTGATACAAATGCAACTGTGCCAAATAAAAGGTATAAGACCAAGCTGATACACAGAATACCTTCATTGCTGCAATCTTACTAGTATTATTATTATTATTTTTTATTCAGCAGCGCTTCTTGTTTCTAAAAAGTAATTGCTGGAAAATTACTCCAAAAAGAAAATAGTAACATTGAAAAATTTCTATAGTAAAATGCACCTTCATGTATAATGCTGATGTACACACTTCAAACATGAAAGTGTTAAATAAAGTAGTTTATGGAGGCACAGGAGCTCATGGTAACAGAGACACTAATATTGTTTAGGCGTACCCATCCCAATATTATCATAAACATTTTACATTACATGTACTTAGTAATATCTATCTATCTATATATATATATATATATATATATATATATATATATATATATATATATATACATATATATATATATATTGATAGATAGACAGTTTGGTAGAGATAGATAGTTTGGTATACCTTTCTGCAAATTATTAATTTTTCATTGAATATATTGATGTAGTCATTTAAGTATATGTTTATATAGTACAACATATTAAATATATTCCAATTTTTATATACAATATATTAGTTAGAATCTCAATTAAGCAAGTTAATTTTTGGACTTAAAGTTGCACAAGACAGCTATATAAATACAGGTGCTTATATCTTGTAAATAATAAGCCTTATTAAGTTGCAATTCGGTAAATTTAAAATGGCTCTATATAAGCACACAGCATATTTTTTTACAGAAGTTTTTAGTTAATGAAGACCTTGCATTTGGATAGAAGTTCAATAACTAAAAACTTCTGTAAATAAAATATGCTCTGTGCTTATATAGAGCCCTTTTAAATTTACTGAATCGCAATTTAATAAGGCTGAATATGTTTTAAATCTTTATTAAAATCACAGTAATAATGATAATACAGCTCTTAGTTTCTGTTAGGTAACATTTTGAAAAGTATAATCATACATATTTGAATATTTATTAGTTATGTTTTAATATTTAATCATTTTTTAAGTACATAGCTAGGTGAAAATAAAATTAGGCATTGCCATACAGTGCATATTTTAATACATCATTCAGACAACCAAGGTACACATTTGTGAGGGCTCTGCAAGCTTATATTATATCAAAATTACATAATTTAATAAATAAGGCAATTGAAAGTTGTTATGAGTAACTCCATGACAGTCTTCCTGATAAAGCTGGAAACTTGGAAGACTTACTGCTATAACTTGACTAGTTCAAAATATCCGTTCCATATCCAACATGTGTTTATTTAGAGACATGTTACAGGTGTACACTGCTCATATGTCAAATATATAATTTGCTATGATCTTGCACAGAAGTCACCCAAGAAACTATAAAAATGTGTATTCACTTATACAGACATCTACTTGAAATAGAAAACGAACAAACTGATATATTTAGTAATTGCAAATAAATTATTGATAGCATTAATGTTTAGATTGCAATTGATGTAGTAAAAGCATGCTTTTTATAATAATAATTTATGTTTGAATTAGTGATAAAAATGGCATAGCTACATAGTAATTGAGTAAGACATTTAGTGCATCAAGTTCAACCTTTTTTAGATCTCCTCTGATCTGCAATATGTGGATTAATTGTTATTTGCATTTATAACATTTATGGTTCAGTTTTTTGGGCTTAGGCATATATCCAATATTAATATTCTTGTCTTTGTGTTATCACTAATTATTTATTTATGTGTTTATTTTTTTTAACCATTTTATAAGCAGATGTGCCAAATAAACATTCTCAAACCTTAAGAACATTTACTAAAGTAGTAATAAGATATTATAGTAATTGTGATGGTGGAGAGGTTAGAGAAGAAAATAGTGGGGTTTAATTATCAAAAATGAAAAATGGGGTAATATAATGGGACGTTATTAACTCCTCTTTCTGTATTTTTTAAGTATTTATAACAGAAAAAGGAAAATGATAATAAATAGATTTTACAGAAAACAAAGGAAACATTTCCCCATATGATAAATATACTCCAGTACTGCCCTCACCATCTGTTTTTCCAATATAAAGGGTTGTTTATAAAAGTGGTTAAAAAGTGGAGTAGAAAACAATGAAATAACATCACAGTATGTGATCCATTGAGTCTAAAACTGTAACTATTATAGACATATATATATATATATATATATATATATATATATATATATGAATAAACAGGCAGCATGTAATAAAAAGCTCTAGTTTTTAACGCCCTTTGATAAATAATTATAAGTGCTTATGAGATAAAAGTATATATATATATATATATATATATATATATATATATATGTATGGAGAGAGAGAGAATAATTATGAGTGGTTACGAGATAAAAGGATATATATATATATATATATATATATATAAATATATATATATATATATATAGGGAGAGAGAGAGAATAATTATGAGTGGTTATGAGATAAAAGGATATATATATATATATATATATAGGGAGAGAGAGAGAAAAAGGCAAAGGTCCAGATTCACTAAGAATCTGCAGCCTTATTAAATTGCGATTCGGCCAATTGAATAGGGCTTTATATAAGCACAGAGCATAGTTTTTTTTTACAGAAGTTTTTAGTTAGTGAAGACCTTGCTTTTAGATAGAAGTTCACTAACTAAAAACTTCTGTAAAAAAATATGCTCTTTGCTTATATAGAGCCCTATTCAATTGGCTGAATCGCAATTCAATAAGGTTGCTGGTCTTTTGTCTGCAAAGGAGGCTGGAATTGCTGTTATTATCCTCTTTTTTAGTGAAAACCACTAATGCCGCTTTAGGGAACCCTTTTATAGTCTAATATATTCTAAAGGAATCTTGAGACGGAGAGAGTAAAAAGGTGCGTTAGTGAGGGACACTGCTAGAAGAGGTTATTTCCACACAGTACATGTAGAATTAACACCATATGCTTACTGGCAAAATGATGAGAAACTGGCTGCATTAACCCTTTCAGACATAAATAGGGCTCTCTAAGGCCTTTATTAAACTACAAGATGTAATAAGATAATCTTAATGTACAAAAGTTAATACGATTTATGAGGCCCACCGAGCAGTGTCTCCTTCATGTCGTTATACAGCTTCTGCTTTCAACTTTACTATTGGTTGTATAATATATATACATTTATCAGCAAAAAATGCTATGTGAATAAAATGGTATAGATTTATTGCTTCTATACGCTAAGAATCCTAACTTTTAATTTGTGATGTCTCAAGAGATGATTAGAGTCTGAAACTTAAAGTTTAGAGGAACTGAACATACAAACTATGATTCTGAGTTACAAATCCATTAATTCTTTTGAGATCACTTAAATTGTCGTCCCAAGTAATCTTTAAATTCTTGTTGATTGAAATGTCATATTAGGTTTAGATAATGTGGAATGATGCATCCTACCAATAACATGATTACTGAGATCAGATTTTCTTTCAAGATGTAATATTTGCAGTTTTACGCAAAGATTTTTACAATTTAGCAGTTTACATGGTTTAAAGCATATATCATACAGATGTGGGTCATAATACTGTGCAAAATTGGATGCAATAAATGAAAACTATATTTAGGCTTATAATGATTATTTGTCCATCTGTCTAACTAACCTTGGCAACTATATTTATTTGGAAACTTTATAAACCTGTAATACAGTGGAAGTGCAGTTTTGCAGCACAGTCAGGGCCTCTCTTTTTCCATTAGACAAACTCTGCTTGGAAAGTGTCAGTTGCAGCCAATCAGTCTAGAAAGAATATATTATTTCTCCAAAAGCTTGTGCAATGTCCTGTCACAAACCACTTAAACTATGCACTAATTCCTATAGGGAAATATTGAAATCACAGTCCTTCGAACATAATTTTTTAATGTGTGCCACTGCTTTGGTAAGGTATACAATGTAAAATGTAATTTTGTAAGCAAGTACACTAGCCATAAGAATAAAAATGATATACAAGGTATAGGCGAAGGGCAAAATTAAACAGATAAACAGAAAAAACAACAGAATATATTGGTCTCCGGATGTCCATGCTGGTATCATAAACACAGTATTCGAGTTCCTTTATTTGACGAGATGTGTACAGTACATACACTGAGCCTCATTCAATTAGGAGGCCGTAACTTCTGGGATATGGGCCTGCAGGCCTCCTGTGAGTTACGGTGCTATTCAATTCGGCAAGAGCGCAAGTTAGGGGCCGACAGCGAAATTCATAAACCATACTATCGTAGCTTGAACATCATAAATTAAGCTAGGCCATAACTCCCGAGTTAGAAACAGCCAATGGAAGCAGAGATCGTCATCATAACGTCAATGAGAAATGGAGGTTAGATTTCAAAGTCCTACGGGTTTCAATTACGAAATACGATTGGACCCGCATTCCAGATATAATGCAATATTGATAAAGCCGTAAATATGATATTCTATTACATGCAAGTTCCATTATATGAATTAACACATTGATTGCCGGGATCAATATAACACGGAAATTAAACATGAAATAAAGTATTTTTGTTGGCCGATTTGCAAGCTTGAGAATGTTGTGCTATTAATTCCAAGACCTAACATCACTTTCCCTTTTAACAAAAGTACAGTAGTGTGTGTATATGTGCATTTACAGTGCTCCTGACATGTCTTTAAGCCCTTTGCAAATCCTCCTTGGAACCCGTAACTTGTGGAGCGACTTTTGCCATTTGCCCGCTTGATGGCTTGCTAAGCGAGGGGGAATCAGAGCAATTGAATAGACATTTGGGATTTTAGCGTTCGCAACTCTTGCGGCCGTGAAAGATCAAAGTTTTGGAGGGGCATTAACTTGCGATGGGAACCATTGCAGTGAATCGGAGGCCAGATCCCGTAACCTGATCGGAGCCTGCAAAAAGACGCCAATTGAATAGCAAAATAACTTGCGAGCTACATTTCCGGAGCCCAGATCTCTCTCAATTGAATAAGGCTCATTGTGTTTAAGATATGTCTCAATGGCTGAAATGTATTTTGCGCTGATTGACAGATTAGATAGATTTCTTATATGAAAGCTTAAGTTTTCAAAGCATACTTACTAACTTGATCCATCGGCTTCTATTTAGAATTTGTGATCATGGACTTGCTTGACTTATCCAATTATGGGCAACATCCGGTACTATATCAGTATAACTAAGTACACCCCATTTACAAAATGTATCATTTGTTTTTTCTTGGGTAAACAGTTATTTATGAGCACTTTCTCTAATTCAAAGCATTTTCAGCAATATAAGTGATATAAATGTTCCTTGCTTTATTATATGTATTGTAGTATATTATCTTCTCTGTAGCCATGGGACTCCGCATTAGTGGCAAAATCTTTGGCTATAGGCTTACACACAATTGAATCTGCTACATAGTTGAATTATGCAGCTAATGTACAATATGTTAAGATAATATAGAGTATGTTAAGAAATACTGTATTATTTGTGACACATATATCTGTAATACCACATATTTGTTGCACATAATGTAATATACAATACAATATCAGTATAGCACATACATATAGGTAGCCATCAGTTTGCCATGGTTCGTTTTACAATGGTTCACAGTAACAACGATTATGAAACCAGAAGGCAAAAAATATGAAAAATGAGCAACTATAAATAACGGATATTTATTATGAGTTAAAAAAAACAGTACAGCCAATCAGAGATGCGTTATTCCCATCTAACATCTATGCCATCTAATCAGGGATGAGATAACCAGAGATAAGATTGTAAGTTTGAGAGTTTTCAATCGTGTGTCGGTGCTTTGCAAACAAGCACTATGTACATTTGATTTTTAGCTCAGAGCCCTCCATTCTTTTCCAATGTGTTAATACTGTTTTTTGTACTTAATCACTGGATAGTGCTACGGAGTATGTTGGCGCATTACAAATAAACAGTAATAACAATAATAAGAGGGGAACACGTTGGTGTATTATTGTTGGCCACTACTCTACAGTGTCAATGTGTGAGTTTTACTTTGAAAGCTTGATTAAATAATAGAATAAGAGCCACCCTGTCTAGTAAGAGAAGCGCAGATAAGAAAAAAAGAAGTTGGTGATCAGACATTTTTAGTTAGCAAGGGATGATTCATGAGATTTAAATCTTGAAGGATGTACCGTAGAATGAAAATAAGTGGTGAGACGGCAAGTGCAGATGCTAAGGGACCTGCAGCATTTCCTGCAGAATTTCAAGCCATTGTAGGAGAGGATATTTATCCACCTTCTCTCATTTTAAGGCTATTAATCAAAATAAATCAATGCAGGGGCTTTACAGTGGCACTTACAAGGACTTGACTTTGAACATATATACAAAGTAAATTTAGTTGGATTATTTTATGCTATATTACATTGACATATATTCACAGAAATGCTGATTTTTACACTCATCCCATTCATTTCAGAGCTTTAATATAATATTATATTACTTTTGTCAGTTTTGAGTGGGGTCTAGAACATCACTCACTGATTTCCCATTAATTTAACACTGTTTCTCCTGTTCAGGGTAGAATTGCCTGGTATTTCGGGGCTGGACCACTCTAGTGAGTGGGACCAGACTGATATACTACAGAATATATTTCTCCCTGTGAAGGGCACAAGTGAGCTAAAAGAGATTGCTCTCAGAGTGGCTTATCATGGCCATAGAACTAACCTATTACGGTTGGTTCGTTCTCTGATGAGAGTCTCTGACTTAGTTTTTTTTTTTTTTGTGTTATAAATTTCCAAAACACTACTATGCATTGCTTATATACAAATTCCCCATAATAACATGGCTTGTTATTAGCTTTTCTTTACAAAGAACTAATGTTTCTACAGTATTTTATCATTCTTACTGGTAACTTTAATACAGCTATTGCCCTATGGAAGACTAAAACTATGACATTTTCATTGGTAAGAGCTTCTACATTTCATTATATGAACAAGAAATAAAACATTTCCAAAATCCTGTTTACATCACATTGTGAACTTTTCTTATTTAGGATGTTGGTTGTAGAACCCGATTTAAGGATTTTCAAAGATGAGTTACAGAGCTTTCAAAAACATAAAGGTTTCTAGTGACAATATTTATGAAGAAATTGGTAGTCTCTAGGAATCATTATTAAACAATTGTTCGGTAAGTCAGAATCAACTACTACAACATACTTACTTCTCCCCATTATGGCTATCTTTACTCTAGGAAGTTCGTATTGTCTATAATACAACCATAAGTGCAAATGCAGTGCGCAGTGCTGGTTTTGATAATGTCCCAGGCATCTGGAAGATGTGTTCTAGGGAACAACTGATGGCCTTGATCTTCACCGGTATTATGAAATGCCTCTTAGAAGTAACCAGGTGCTATGTGCCATCGTAAGCCAGATGTTTATTGTTTGAATGGTTTGATGTAATCGAAATCCTGGTTTCCTTTTACAATGCTCATTTTTACTTACTCTCCCTGTATTTAATAGCTGTCTGAAATTATAAGCCATAAATGCCAGAGATTCTGTTTGAAGCAGTCCGATGTAGTATTAAAAGGAGGGGATAAGAAGCCCAGTTATTTAGTCAAACATTTTTAGTTAATATAATTCTATTTAGAATGTGGAAAAAAGTAACCAATGCAGGTACAGCATTTTCTATAAATCATTTTAGTACATTTTACTGTGTAAATGTCCACAAATATGTTTAAAATTACAAGTTAAATATCTAGGCATATTATTTAAAATAAACTAATTTATGGGAGACTTTATTTTGAAATTTGAATGGATTGCGATATGAATCTGGGGAATTCTAGTTTTGGGCAACTTTCAACCTGAAAAGACCATTGTACAATTAAAACATCTGTTTGAAAACTTTGATGATAATTAAGCACTGGAAAATCATGTAACCCATGTTTCTATTTAGAAAAACTATTAATTTTAATCGATAACTATGACACATTGGTGGAAGCTGTGCTGTTTTAGAGGGGCCTTTACATTTCTAGACAGCAATGCTTGCATTCATTGATGCAAGCTGTCTGCTTCTGGACCTGTGTGGGGGAAGGGGTGTAATATCAATTTCAGTCATATCCATTAATCTAATATAACTCTCTGACTTATCCCCCACCCCTCCCTCCATTGATAGGTATGGATAACGCATCTTCATAATTCTGCTCTCAAAAAAAAATATCTATCAAAACCATAATAGATTCCTTTACCCATAAAGTGACTTCAACAATTTTGATGTTCCCATCTATTTTCTTTTTATATTAAGCTTACATGGCTGCTGATGTTGTTATTTTGCTACAAACTTCACAAGCAAGTGACTTCTTTTCTTGAAGAACAGTGGTCTTTGAACTGGTCCAGCCTGCTCATTGAAACACATGGTGGTAATCACCAAGCTTCAGTTCAGGAGGGTTTTTTGAGTTGATTAGAAAATAACTTTGACTTTCAAGTCACTTTGAGGAGCAAGCCTTTCTTTGGGCACCAGCTTCACAACAGCACATATGTCTCTAATAGATCTGAGAACAGTGCGGTAGAAAGAGCATACATGTTAGGAATATAGCAGTCATGTGATGACCACTGGAATGGTTCAGCTGCCATGACTTTAAGTAGTAAAGATCAATATACACACATTTTCATTTAATTGTAATTAAAAAAGTTGATCTTTTATGAGAAAACATATACTGAAAACTGATTGTTTTTTCCCTATGATTTGATTAAAGCTCCCATCCCATCTTTTTGAAACTGCAGAGCTGAACTGGCAGAGCCGGGATATGTGCTGCACTTCCTGCCACAGTTTGAAAATGATGGGTAGCTCTTCATCTTAAAGACCAAGGAAACCAGCAATTGTTAAGGTTTTATTTTAATCATAAGAAATGAATAGTGTATTTTCGTGGATCTTTACTAGTTATGAATAATTATGGACATAAAGGAAGATGCTACAGCATTTAATAATTTGTTAAACTACTGTAGTTTATTGTATATTTTATTTCTGATTAAAGCAATTATTTAAAAGGGTGTATGGAGCAAACATTTATTTTGGTCTTGAAAAATAAATCTGATTCAGTTATGGAAAGAAATACACAATTGCATGTTCTGGTTCCCAGTGACTCATATTAGTCAAGAGATTTCTTTACTGAACAAATTATATTTTCTGCAAATAATAGGCTTAGTATACTTTTTCATCTGCTGCCTAAAATAATGGTTATAATATTTTTTCCGGAAGATTTAGCAGCAGATAATGTGCCAATAACAACTCAGCAGAACTCCAGGATTCACAGAATACATTAAAACTGAAATTAGCCCTACTATGTGGTGTTATCTAGTGGCAAGTTACCACCTAGAAACATGCCTTTGACTGATAAATAGTAAATAAATAAATGTCATTATTTCAGGGAGCCTTGGGGGTGGGTGTCCACTCACTTCTGCCATTGATTTTAATATAGGCCGAGCTGATGAGCATGAAGCTAAATAGCAGCATCTCAGCCACTTTACATCCTGATCTTACTTGAGAAAATTCAATGATCTTGGCTAACCCAAACATGCCTCAAACACAGCCAAAATGCACCCAGACCATGCGTGGTTGTGATATGCTGCTTTGGGGTTTATTTTTATGCAAAAAAGCCTTTAGTAAATCTCATGATGACCTTAGATTATGGATCATGATCATGGTGACCTTAGATTATGGATCATGATCATGATGACCTTAGATTATGGATCATGATCATGATGACCTTAGATTATGGATCATGATCATGATGACCTTAGATTATGGATCATGATCATGGTGACCTTAGATTATGGATCATGATCCATCTGAACCCATTTTACTCACACATAATCCTTTAGTAAATTCCCCCGGTGTTAATTAATTTAATGGAGCTAGGTTGTGAGAAACAATAAGGGACCACAGAGATGACACTGTAAGACCATAGAAAAATGTGATTATATCAATACAAATATCTTAACTTTAATTTCCTTAAAATGTATTTTTGTACATTGTTTCACATACTTCTGGCAAACTGGTTTAGTAAATATGTCGAACACACAGCCATGAAGATCACATGTATGGTTATAATATGGTTATATTATAAGAGGTGCACAAATAAAGTAACAGGAAGATGCCAGTTCTCAATTTCGTATCGCTGTATAACATGTAAACATATATGAAATGGATATAAATTGAGTTACTTTTTTTTATTAATCAGCCTATTTTTTTATGTCAGATGTCAGCAATCCTTTTAAATAACTGGACAGAGAAGTGGAATGAGAACCATAGCAGCCTTCAGTACTCGAGATACTTATCCGTTTTTTACTGTTGCGTCACAATAAATTGAACTGGACATCATTTTAACCATTCTACCCTTTGTCAAGCCAATTGGTAGAAATAATCTAGAGCCCTCCATTATTCTGTTGCACTGGATAATATACTACAAATAAAAGGTGTGTGGCCACATGCTCTTTTTTTATCTAGTACAGAATAAGCTAAATAGGATAAGGCACTGAAATAGGACAAATGTTGTCTTCATACAGCACAGCTATGTGAGAAAACATGGTGTCTCAGGTGAGAATGGTACCCCCTGTCTTACCTTGATGGTATACACGTGTCCTCAATAATTTGTTCCTTTTCATCTGGTTCTCCCTTCTGGTGCAGTCGAGTATGGCTTAACCACTCAACTTACTGGTCAGCAGAGAAGGTTCTAATTAGCATAGTCCAAGATGGTGACCCTGGATAAGGAACTGGCAACCCACTCCAGTATCTTTCCAAAGATAACCTTATGGATAAGCAGGACCAGAGACATAATGATAGATGTGCCTGGCATGATGTACTGCTGTACATAGGGTCACGGAGAGACGGACACAACTGAATGAATAAATAATGACAAATTATGGCCAGTTTGCTTCAATGCCTCAGAATGGACTATGTATTTTATTTGCATATTGATACATAGTGTGTTTTTACAAGTACTATACATAACCATTAAAGTTAATCTAAAGCCTTCGCCATAGTACCTAGTGCAATGTCCTCAATGTAGTAACATATTCTAGTGCATGCTTGCGCCTGGAAAGAAGTATACAAAAAATAGTAGTCATACTGTCTTTTTAATAACTAAATATGCTGGGCGTCTTTAAACAACACCTGTGCTGCGCTTCTTTTAATGAGGTAGCTTGAAGGTATCCCTCTAAGTGTATACTGAATATCTAAAACTGACCCGGAGTTCCCAAAAGCCAGAAGAAACACAATACTATAAAATTATGTATGGAAAATATAGCTTGGTTAAGGTTAGAAAAAGATATTTCAGTAAATGTCACTAATTACATTAACAGTAGAGCGGAGTATCAAACAGTAGGTAGTGCTGACGTCTTAGATTACTTGAGGTCCCTCAGGGCTCTGGATTGCAAAGAAACACAACATTATAATTAAGTCATAGTGATGTTTAGTAATCCAGCTATTTTGAAAAATGCATTAGAAAATAAGTGGGAGAACCAGATCCAGATTTTTGTTAATGTGGTGGATTAAGGAGAACATTTCCGGTATGAGACACTATATTAATAACTCAGGCATACATGCTAACCTACAAATACATAAAGGCCCGTGTGAAGAGATATCATATAACAAATGTTATATGACTTTACTGTATATATCATTTAATGTCTGAGATAAATAATATAGTAAATACATAGTAAGAGCAACTGTATAGTTAGAAGAGGTAATATTTTTCTTGTAGTTTCCTCTAATCTTTTAACTTTTGTACTTGACTGCATTCTAAATCGCATTATTAGCTTTTTAACACTATATATTACATTACATATTAACAACTACATAATATAGCAATCATAAACATGTGTTTTTATGGTTAACTTTTATGCAGCCAGAAGGGATTGTGAACACGTTGAAGTTAGTTGAAGTTTTCCAAGTGTGAACCTCTCCAGGTTGTGATTACTTGCAATGGGAGGAAACATTACTGCCCTCTCTATGATTGTCTCATAATGAGGTCCAAAAGGAAAGACAGAACTATGTGTTTTGCTAGCAAGGTCTCTGCCCATGTTCTGATAAATAATTTTAAACATATATGTGTGAATTGCATTATAATAGAAATCACAAGTCTAATGCATGTTTCAAAAGTTTATACACACACCTGTGATTTGTATTATAATAGAAGCCACTAGATAGATTAATTATACAAAAATACTGTAACTTCTATTATAATGTAAATAACAGATATAATGTAACTAATATATACTGATCTAATGTTATTTACTGTTATGGGAACACATGTGACAAAACTTGCTGATACTTTATTAATTAGTAGATTGCTCAGTCCTTCAGTCATGTCCGACTCTCTGTGGCCATATGGATGCAGCACACCAGGCACATTGTTTTCTTGGCAAAGATACTGGAGTGGGTTGTCTGACCTCTCTGTTATGACCTTACTATCTTGGGTGACTCTACATGATATAGCTCACAGCTTTATTGATGTACACAAGCCCTTTCACCATGACATGGTAGTGATCCAGAAGGGGAATTTGTAAATACAGTGGTACTATTTTTCGGTAGCACCACTCCTAAAAAACAATTAAAATTATAAGACTAACAATTGGTAAGTGAACTGTAGATAAGGAAATTATACACTTAGCTTAGTGAATACAGAGATGACTTCCTCTACATAGTTTGGCACGCTAACAGCTCTACACATGTGTGCATCTTATGGAATCTGGTCCTTGACCCATAATAAACTGCTACCATGGCAGTGCAAAGCATTATATAGCTTTATAGCACACTGAGAGTGTGACAGAGAATGTGCAGAATACTGAGTGACAGGAAAAGAGGCATGGACGGTTCCTGGATTTCACTTGGAATATAAAATACCTATGTATTTATTTACCTTTGTGTACTTTATTGTATTAAGAAGTGTGTTAAAGCTATGTTTTTCTGCCTAAAACCTTATAAATGGTACATAATTTGTTTCTTCCATCTGCGGACGACATTGCAATTCTAAGTACAGGGTGTGCAATATCTCATAGTAACCAATCCGTGGCAACACTCTGCAATGTGCTACTTGAGAGAGGTCACTGACAGGCTATTTTGAAACACTTCACCTCATAGTCTATGTATTCATGAGGTACAGAGGCTACAAACTGTATGATTTTAGGCAGAAAAAAACAGAGCATTTTGGAACTTCTTAATAACATAAAGTACATAAAAGTAAATAGGTCTATATAATATATTCCTAGTGAAATCCAGAAACCTCCCATGTCCCTTTTAACAATACTTCTATAGCAACTGTGTCAGGTATTGTGTAACAGAGACTACAGTACTGCTATCAAGAATTGTAAAGAATAGTGTTAACAATCAATATTTTACTACTGCAAAAACTGTGTAAAACATTGTGTTACAGAGATATACAGTATTGCTACATTATTACGGTAAGTTACAAAAGTACAGTATTCTCGCATAAATAATGTACACATAAGTTATTATCACATTAGCTAAAAAGATATACAGTCCTTCTACATAGACTGTACATAACTTCCCATCCCTCTCCCATTTAATGAAAAAACTTTCTAACTTTGCATACCTTCCTACCTAAGCTAACCTTCACTTTCTTGCTATTCCTTATCTGCTGTTCCCCAGGTTTCTGCCTCCTCCATTCACGTTAGATTGCAAGTAGTGAGTTTCTAATCTTGTAGGGTGCTTTGGGAAAAGACGCCTTCTACAAAGATTTTAAGCTGAAAACAAGGCCCTCCATCTTCTACAGTTTGTTAATACTGTATTTTTCCTTGTTCTTATTCACTTTACAGCGCTACGGAATAGGTTATACTGCGGTCCATGACACACTGAATGATTGAAAAACAACAAGATCTACTACTACAAAAATCATATCTATAGAAACATTAAGAGTTAGTAAATCAGATTGAGTTAAACAGTATTGATAATAATGGTAAAACATAATTATACTGTACTGTACAGTAGTGTTACAGTGACTAACATATTTAGTGATAGATATATATATTACTTCTACAATGGCCGGACAAAACATTCAGTTAGTGTTATGCAGTACTACTACTAAAAAGTCTGTGCTTAGAAATAAATATATGCAGTACTGTTGCAATAGCTGTGCAAAGCATTGAATCATAGGCATGTACAGTTCTGCTCCAATGGTTGTACAAAGTACTACAAGCCCCTGGCAACAAAAGGACTAAGTAACTCAGCTTCTGAGTTGGAAACTTATCTAATACAAAAAAAAATCTTTATAAATACAAATCAGAGCTGGATTTGATTTTAAGACTCATGGGGCTTCTTATGGACAGTCATGTCTTCTGATATATGAGAAGTTCTCTCCTTAACAGTAAAACCACAATGATTTGTGCCTAAGTGTCTGCACATGACATGTGGTATTATTATTCCATTTATGTATATTTATAATCGTTATTTTCAAAAGTACCAACATATTTAGGCATATAATAAATACATACACACAGTGTTATGTTTTAATGGGTTTTATTTGATTTTATATAGTAACTTTTTCATGCCAATTTCTTGTATGGGCATTGAGAATTTAGCAAGTTATTGGCAGTTGGCAATATTCTTTAGTGAAAATTATGGAGAAAAAGCCTTTGAAACACCAAATATTTGTTCAACAAATTATGATACTTAGCATTGTGCCCTTGACTTAAAAGGATGCTTGGCCAGCATTTGCCCGCGAAGTCAGTGCCACCCACCACCTAGACCCATTCCCAAGCGTCAAAACATGGGTAAAGTGATAGTTTACCCATGTTTTAATTATTCCCTTTTTTTACATTTAATGGGACCCCAGGAACAGAACCCCTGCGAATGTGGAGGGTCAACTGTATTGCACCTATCAAATGGTGGTAAATACATGGAATAGCAAATACACTGCGTCTCCTCCATACAGGTTAGGATAAAAAGTTATTTGTCCCATGCCACTATATGTTATCTAAACTTTGTATTAAATTGTTAGATTTGTATTCATTTTTTGTGAACACACTTAACAATTAACAATTGAAAAATTTAATTTGAACAATTCCTTATATGCAGGTCTTAACTTTAAAACTATTTAGTCCATTAAAAGGATGACAACTATTGCTATGTGGCTATTTACAATGTCAACCTTTCAACAGAATTTAAAAGAGAACTTAACTGAATCCACGTTCCTCTTATTCCTTCTAATATTCTAATATTGCTAGAAACAATCAATAACCGTTCATATTTACTAGATTCAATAAATTTTGCATTTTGTTATTGATTGTCTTTTATTTATTCATTATATATAATACCAAATTTTATTGGCATTCCTCTTGTTTTGCCTGTTAACCTAAATTTGTGTTGTGACAAAACAGTTTGCCAGAAAAATTCATTCCTCCCAACATATTTTACTTTGGAATAATGCCTTTTAATTTAACGCTGTGGTTTACCATTCTGCACTGAGTTTTTTTAACATTTTATAAAATGCAGTGTACATTTGAATAGATTTCAGCATATGCCTATACTCAGGGCTGTAGTCAGAAGCTTTTAGTAAATATTCTACATAGTATAATTATGTTTAAATAGATAATTTGAAACATCAATGCTTACATTTTCTTTCTATATTAAGTAAACATTTTTTTTTCTAAAATGTTCAGATCTTTTCTGATGCTCATCAGTGTACATTACCCATCCAATTTAAAAAGGTTTATTAAAAAAAATAATGGTATGGAATAGAACTGCATAGTCTATACAGAACAACAATACTTTGATCAAGGGCTGGATCAAGGGGAGGAGGCAGGCAAGAAAGTTTCCTTAATTTATATCTATTATCCATTTCTCTTTCTCCTCCATCTTGTTCTTTATTTTCTCCATTTTCATTTCTCTCATTCTTTCCTTAATACTATCTCCCATTTTAACTTCATTATTCTCTGAAGGTTTAGCATCTTTTAGCTATTCTCCCTTCCTTCTCCTCCCCTAATCTCATTATTCCCTTTTCCATCTCTAGCCATATGGCTCATTGCTTTCCCCTCACACTCCTATCTATTTGCAAATACATTATCACTTTCACCCTCACCAACTCATATTTTAACTTTCTACCCCTTTATCTGTCCCATGTCCTTTCTACACATTTACCACATGACATAATATCTTCTATCTTCTGTCTATCAGAGCTGTTATATTTGGTCCTGAGTATAGTACTACTACTACTACTACTACTACTACTACTACTAATAATAATAATAATAATAATAATAATAATAATCAGGTGATAATATATAAATATGTTTGATGTATTTTTAGTTTTTTATTCAGCAATGTCAACCCACAGCTGACTTGTCCCCTTAAGTAATTATCTTGAGAAGAACTCTCCAAAACATTTGTTGTAATAAAAAATCCATGCAAATGATCGGTAGTAATAAAGGTAATTTATTACTCATTCCTTAAAATATAGTGAACATATTGAGGATTAATCCATAATGCATTTGTCCTAAGGCAAGGTCAGGGAGGAGCAGAACCGTAACATATGAAATAACATGTTATGTGCCCTTCAAGGTGATTGGCCAGCATCAGTAAAAACTGTGATCCTACAGATTGCATTTCTTCACCAATTGAATGACCTCCAAGCCCGTAACTCGTTATTCAAGACCGTAGGATTTCAATGAAATATGGATGTTGGATTCCAAAGTCATACGGGCTTGGAGGTTGAAGCCCGTAGGACTTCATGACGAAAATTCAGCATGAAATAAAGTATTTATTTTGCCAATTTGCGAGCTTGAGAATGTTGTGCAATTAATTCTAAACATCCCATCTAATAAAAGTACAGGATTGTTTTTTTATTTGCTTTTAAAGTGCTCCGATTTGTAAGTAAGCCCTTTGCAAGACCACTTTGGTCCCAGTAACCTGTGGTTCGTGTCTAGCCATTTACGGGCTTGACGGAAGGGTAAATCAGACCAATTGAATAGCGAATTGTGATTTTTGCGGCTGCAACTCTTGCGGCCGTGAAAGATCAAAGGCTTTGAGGGAAGTAACTTGCGATTTTAAGAATAGTAATGGATAGTAGCGCGCAGTAAGTAACACGAACGGGGCCTGCAAGTAGGAGGCATTTGAACATCTCCACTTGCGGGCCCCGATCTCAAGTAAGTAGCAATTGAATGAGGCCCCATGTGGCTGCCACCATACTTGGTCACACATAACAGGGGAGGAAAGTTTGTATATGGCCAAAGCTTGTGCAACGTTTACCTTCTAGTTACTGTGTAACTGTTCTCTATTGTTTCTGTCCTATGCCAGTGATGTCACAATTAAGTATTTCCTCTGCATTACAAGGCTTAGCGCTGTGGTTCAACAGCACCACATATTTTTTACTTTTGTTTAGATTCTAAGTCTGAAAACTATACCATGAAATTATTAGAAAGACAAATGAATATACTTTAATTTTACAATATTAAACATTAATGTTTTTCCAGACTTACATTCTAAACAAATGTAAATAATATATGATATTTATGAAAATGCATGGCCTGTTACCATTTTGCCAGGTTCAATGTTATTATATGTGATTGTAACGGAGTTGGAACACGAAGTCCAGTATCTCCGCTGGTATACGGTAAAATATCCAAGAAGCACTGCAGTCTCACAAGCCCAGACCACCCATATTGGACGACACTTAATTGGGAGTCAAAGAATACTGTCTTTATTTTGTTATGCAGAAATATATATACACCTCTTTCCACAGGCAATACACATAGAGAGACAATAGGTGTGGTCACACACCCCGGAGGCTACCTGGCTACTTTGATACAATCAGACATTGATCAGATTATACTTCTCTTTGTTCTATGTCTCATAATGAAAACACTTTACACAATAGGTTTTTCCTGCTACTAGGAGCCTCTCTAATAGGATTATCTGTTAGGCTAGCAGGCCAACATATCTACAGAATAGCAATGTGATCATATTTTAACCATAAGAAATAAATAACCATAAAACAGGGTAAAACAGTGATGGGTTCCGTTACAGTGATTAATGACATAATGACAAAAATTGCATCTTTGCCAACCAATATGGCACCTTTAATGGTGCATTCGCTATATCTAAGCATGTCCACTTTTAGCATAGCACTTTAAATAATTGCGCCAACGGAAACAGCTGTTAAAATGTGCATGCTTAAAAGACGAGTGTGCTACTCTATTTATGTAAGGGGTGGATAGATAATACTACATCCGACACTACTGCTCATTATCCCACAGCATTGCAGACCTAATTATAATACATGTGATTTAGTAAATCGCGTGTCGTTGTAAGTAGCACTAATGCACAATAAGGTAACTCACGGATTAATGAACGTCCACTAAGTAAATTGGACAATGCGACTTAGAACCTGGGGCTTTGCTCATGCTCAGATTGATTGCAAGAAGGCCAAGATGTAAGATTTAATCACTCAATATACAATAGTCTTACTGCCAAAGCATGGACTTATAGATATATATTTATAGCAGAGAGAGAGACAGGACAGAAAGAGAGAGACAGAACAGAGAGAGAGAGGATGGGGGAGACACAGGACAGAGAGATAGAGACACAGGACAGAGAGAGAGAAAGAGAGGAAGAGACACAGGACAGAGAGAGAGAGATGGGACACAGAGAGAGAAAGAGAGGGAGAGACAGGACAGATAGAGAGAGAGGAGAGTGAGAGAGACAGGACAGAGAGAGAGAGAGAAAGAGACACAGGACAGAGAGAGAGAGAGATAGAGGACACAGAAAGAGAAAGAGAGGGAGAGACAGGACAGAGAGAGAGAGAGGAGAGTGAGAGAGACCGGACAGAGAGAGAGGGGGGTGGGGGAGACACAGGACAGAAAGATAGAGACACAGGACTGAGAGAGAGAGAGATGGGACACATAGAGAGAAAGAGAGGGAGAGACAGGACAGAGAGAGAGAGAGGAGAGTGAGAGAGACAGGACAGAGAGAGAGAGAGAGTGGTGGGGGAGACAAAGGACAGAAAGATAGAGACACAGGACTGAGAGAGAGAAAGAGAGGGAGAGACACAGGACAGAGAGAGAGAGAGACAGGACCACAGAGAGAGAAAGAGAGGGAGAGACAGGATAGAGAGAGAGGAGTGAGAGAGAGACAGGACAGAGAGAGATAGACAGGATAGAGAGATAGAGAGACAGGAAAGAGATAGAGAAAGAGACACAGGACAGAGAGAGAGAGACGGGACACAGAGAGAGAAAGAGAGGGAGAGACAGGGCAGAGTGAAAGAGGAGAGTGAGAGAGACAGGACAGAGAGAGTTAGACAGGATAGAGAGATAGAGAGACAGGAAAGAGATAGAGAAAGAGACACAGGACAGAGAGAGAGAGACGGGACACAGAGAGAGAAAGAGAGGGAGAGACAGGGCAGAGTGAAAGAGGAGAGTGAGAGAGACAGGACAGAGAGAGTTAGACAGGATAGAGAGATAGAGAGACAGGACATAGATAGAGAAGAGACACAGGACAGAGAGAGATAGAGAGACAGGACAAAGAGAGATAGACAGGATAGAGAGATCGAGAGACAGGACAGAGAGAGAGAGACACAGGGCAGAGAGAGAGAGAGAGACAGGACACAGAGAGAGAAAGAGAGGGAGAGACACAGGACAGAGAGAGGGAGACAGGGAGATAGGCAAAATAGACAGAACACAGAGAGAGAAACACACACTGGACAGAGAGAGAGAGATGACAGACACAGAGAGAGACACACACAGGACAGAGTGAGAGAGATGACAGACATGGAGAGAGACACACACAGGACAGAGAGACAGAGATGACAGAGAGAGAGACAGGGCAGAGAGAGAGAAAGGATAGAGAGAGAGACAGGATGGAGAGAAAGGGAGATAGAGACAGTACAGTGAGAGACAATTCAATATAACATTTTATGATACCGTAATTTATGACGGGCAAGTTACTAGTAATTATAATAATAATAATAATAATAATAATAATAATACATTATTAATAGTATAACCAGATTAAATAAGTAAACTCCTTGTCTTTGATAATTTCCAAAAACAAAAGAAGGGTAGTCATAGTTTAAATAGTGCTGCATAATAATATGGACTTGGTTATAAATGTATATTCATGGACATTACTACGTGCACCTCCTCAATGCCCGGAGGACACTAACTTGGTGGCTACGTGTTATGTGGCTTAGTGAGCTAAGCTTCTGCTATGGCTTGTGCCTGTCATGCCTAGTGCTTTCCAAGCAGTAAAAGGGTTAACTAAATTATGTGAATTGTATTGATACCAGAGGGTCTGAGCTTTGATCTCTAGACAGGACTGTGCGCCCAAATTCATCTGGTCCCAAGAGTTCTGACTTTCAAAGTAACATAGGACTATGAAAATACACACACTGCATTTTCTCATATATTTATTATTTTGAAACTGATGTTAATAAGCAGTTTGCTATAACTATCTGACATTTTGCCCAAAATAGATTTGCATTTACTAGGGAACTTTAAGTGCACACATGGGATGTTTGGTGAATTTCTAAGAACATCTTCAAAGTGAAGACACATACACTGGAGGATTTATAGGGACATACTTCTTACTGACCCTGGGAGTCACTTATGGATTTCTGCATATAAGAAGATGTGAGCAATTCCCAAACACGGGATCTTATTATCTCTTGTCCTTACAAAAAGAGTGCATCATGTTCTTAACTATGTATACGATATGTAAGACCCATAATGCCGTACAATTCACTTAGGGCCTCATTCAATTGCGATTTGGCCAATTGAATAGGGCTCTATATAAGCACAGAGCATATTTTTTTACAGAAGTTTTTAGTTAGTGATCTTCTATCCAAAAGCAAGGTCTTCACTAACTAAAAACATTTGTAAACAAAATCTGCTTTATGCTTATATAGAGCCCTATTCAATTGGCCGGATCACAATTGAATGAGGCCCTTAGTGATTGTATTGTGACTTACCATTTTGTAACAACTTGATTATATTAGTTGAACAAACACCACAAAAGTTGTTGTGCTGTTGCTTTTAAAACAACTCTAAATTTAGGTGCATTTTGTATCAATTTGGAAAAAGTGATGTCTATTAACTTTTACTCCCTTTTACCAGCAATGTATGAATTAATTCAACAATTAATTATGGGAAAACCTTCAAAACATTTTTCCTTTTATTCCTCTGTGATATAAAGTGATTTTCACTATTTTTCAGATATTTTTTGTATGTAAAGTAAAAGTATTTAGAGAGAATTTTTCAGTGTTATCTAATGATCTACAGCCTTATTAAATTGCGATTCGGTAAATTTCAAAGGGCTCTATATATAAGCACCTAGCATATTTTTTTACAGAAGTTTTTAGTAAGCGAAGAACTTGCTTTTGGATAGAAATTGACTAACTAAAAACTTCTGCAAATATATGCACTGTGCTTATATAGAGCCCTTTTAAATTTACTGAATCGCAATTTAATAAGGCTGTTAATTATTTTAGACACTATTATGCAAAGAGATATTAGTGAAGAAATAATTATTAAATATTATTTCAGTTAGAAGAACTTAT
The DNA here is from genome assembly GCA_027410445.1 of Discoglossus pictus. NCBI lineage: Eukaryota > Metazoa > Chordata > Amphibia > Anura > Alytidae > Discoglossus > Discoglossus pictus. The sequence continues at coordinate 391,676,032 of CM050164.1, forward strand.
GAAAATGTTGTTTTATTGGTCTGGTGTAATATTTTTGTAAACTGATATGACTCAACATTGTGTCTAATGACTCAATATAATATAAAATAATACTCAACAAGTGCCTGCGATCAGCAATAAATTAATACAACAAAACCCCAACAATTTCATGTCCATTATGCAAAAATCAACTAAATATTTCTAATCACCATTATTACTACCAGTAGTAGTGATAATAATAATGAATTAATAACGTCTAATAGTCAAAGATAATAATAATAAGTATTCTTCTTTTTCTTCTTCTTATTATTATATATTGGCTGTTATTATAATAACTATTGATATTATTATCCGTAAAACTGGTTTAATAAATAGCTAATTTTAGCATGTTTGACATTAAATTAATTGTGAGTAATAGTAATAAAAGCAATAACAATAAATATAGTTATTAAAATAAAAACAAAATAAGCAGGTGGTTGTAAGAAATTATATGATTGTAGTACAATTAATCAAATGCCTGAATAAACAGAATAGCATTATGCTGTCCTCTTATTACAGTGTACTACCTTTTTAAGGGTGTAGTCCACACACAATAATCTATGTAACCAAAGTTTGTCTTTATAGACAAATACTTAGCATACAGTAACAAAATTACTTCCTTTAAAATATGTAATTTTGAATGTTTCACCTTCGCTGACTCTTTGCAGAGAACATGCATTTAAAATGTGTTTATATCCAATGATTTGGAGCCAACATAATATCAGCTTTGAATATATTCCAAGCCTTTTCCACAGTGATGGACCTGGTCCCTCATAACATGAAGCATCAAACACATCATATTTTTTATCTCTGATTGCCATTAGTTTTTATTCCCAAATTCACTTAAAATATATTTTCTTTGTTTAGGTGGCATAAATTTACTTTATTACTAAGTTGAGTGTCATTGAATATGTATGATTTTCCTTAAAAAAAATTATATGTGTTTTTTTAAAAAATTTTATAATATGTTATTTGTTTTGTTGGCAAATCTACAATTTCTTAGCACTCCTGCCCTTGGCTGCTTTCTCTTTTTGTGAGACCCCAGAGTCCATTAGTACTGCATAAATATTATAGACATTGTAAAATTTGTTGAGAGCTGTTTTCTTTATATCTTTATATATTTAACTCCTACATTGCTTTGGAGAATTTTTTTTGTTGGCAATGGACGGGTTAAGAGGATTGTATACTTGTAAACCACAATTGCTTTTTATGGTGCTATTACTGAATAGGAAACATTTTTTTTCCAATGGGCATCAAAGTCATGGCAATCAAACAAGTTTTCTCTGCACAGAATAGAAGATCATTTCCTATGTAGGACTTTTGTGTGATCATTGCTTATACGCTTATTAACTTATTTTTCCTTTGCATATCCACACTTGCTAATATTCCAAATATTTTGTTTAGTTATAAGCAATGAGAATTATCATATTATTACATTGTCCGGGCTGACCGATTGTAAATGGGTGTGGCCTCGATATCAATATAACAGATTATTTAGATTTTCAATATCAATATAATTCAAAGGAATGGACATGAATATTAGTAAACTTCAATTGTGTTCTTTAATCAGCCTATTAATCCCAGCTAAATTACATAAACAAAATGTATCTCATTCAAATTTTTCATCCAAGTGATTCTACACAAAAATGTATTTTTATTTTTCTAAAATGGTAAATGGTATTCTAATAGGCAAGGCAAGTACACTTCTAATTTTGATTTTCAAAAAAACTAAATTCCCATTTTTTTTACACAGACATTTCACAGGAATGTTAATATTTATCATATTTTACAAGACTTCGTAAATTTTTCCACCTTTTTTATCTTTAACTGATTATGGAGTAAAATATTTGTTTTTTTTGTCTTTACAAATTTTCAGCCTTATTAAATTGCAATTCGGCAAATTCTAAAAAGCTCTATATAAGCACAGAGCATATTTTTTTACAGAAATGTTAAGTTCGGAAACTTCTATCCAAAAGCAAGATCTTAACTAACTAAAAACTTCTGTAACACAAATATGCTCTGTGCTTATATAGAGAGCTTTAGAATTTGCCGAATTGCAATTTAATAAGGCTGTTGATTAGCAAGTATGAATTGCAGTTAAAAATGTATATTATGCTGTAGCAATCCTGTCTATTTCTCTGAAGATTCAGAATATAATCATTTCTTAATGTGTTATTTCTATTCTTCATACAGAAGTTGCTATTTTTGTATTTTATTAAATAGCTGTGGGGATTACAAAATATAAAGATCCTTTTGGGGTCTTTCTCTTGGATCTGTTTTCTCTTTTTTGTTTCTTGCTGTTTCTTGAGAAATGTCTCAAGATTTTTTCTCGTTATATCACACTAACACCACATGAAATATTGCAAAATAATTATCCCATGAGGACTAATTTTGTTGTATTTGATAAATTGGCTTCAAAGAAAACGTATTAATCCCATTTTTAACTATGATTTACTTCCACTTTCAGACCATTTTATAAATTGACGTCAATGTCTTGTGTAAAATGTTGCATAACGGCTTGTTTTATGCTTTTTATTAATCATCCAAAAATTAACTTATTTTGAGTGATCTAGTAGGGAATCTCATCTGGGAGCCATCTTATTGCAAGCCAACATCTGGTTAAAACTTATAAGATTTTATAATAAAGTGTTGGAGATCTTCTAGAAACTTTTAGCAAACTGACAACAAAGTGATATTTGAAAAGCAAAGTGCTTTATAATAATATATAAACGTACGGTATATGATTTACTGATTTTTTTTAGTTTATGAATCAATTATATTTCCACAATGGCAAAGGATTGTAGAGAGCAATGTTCCATATTTAGAGGCGATTCTGGAGGATAAAGACACACTTCTGGATCTTCTACAAAAACTGCTGAGAGAAATTACTGATGATTTCTCATTTTCTCTCTAAAAATAAAATAATTCAATTATTGCAGTGAGTAAAATGTTTATTTCCATATGTAAAAGTGATATGATTTTGATTAGAAACACTGAAGCATAATTCTCCCCTTCTGGATCGCTACCTTGGCGTGGTGAAGAGGCTTGTGTACTTCAATGAAGTTGTGAGCTAAACCATGTAAGGCCACCCAAGATGGGAACGTCATAACAGAGAGGTCAGACAAATCATGGTCTAGTAGAGAAGGAACTGGAAGTCCACTTCAGTATCTTTACCATGAAAACCTTATGGATTGGCACAACTAGACCCAAAATACTTGGAGTGCATAGGGTCATGGAGAGTCAGACTCTCAGAGAGTTGGTCTGAACGACTAGACAACAAGACAACAAGAACAATTCTGATGCAATGTAGTTGCTTTATATATATATATATATATATATATATATATATATATATATATATCAGTAAATGTATTAGTGAAGTTGTTTTCACAGTAATTTTGCTTTCACATATTTATCCCACTGAATTTAATATCAGAAAATTTGTGTCTGCTTCTGCATTGCCAAGCATTTTGTGGGGGGTTAGGGGTCATACATTTACTACGAGAGAAGTGGAAGATAAAAATGATGTAACCTACCTGATTTGCCCTTCTCCTAAATTATCAAGTCATCGATAATCTCTGAACATCTATGAAATGCATAGGGGGAATTTACATGTATTAAGCTGCTATCTACTTTGGCACATCTCACATTAGCTCTACTCTGGTCTACATTGATTCTTCAGCCATAGGTGGTCAACCCATCTCATCAATATTATCCCATAAACAAGAGTTCTCCTTCTTTTTTAGTTAACACCTTATATACCAACAAAAATGGCCCAAGAAATATTGATATCTGAAATTGTTATTACCATATACAACTATAATTAGGTCTGCAATGAGTCTGTCGTAATTCCCGATGTAACATTATGTATCCACCCCCTTATACACCGCACAGTAGCGCATGCATGTTATAGGGTTAAGTATGCGCAGTTTATTATTTTATATATTTTAAAAAAATGAATTCCTAATTGGTATTGGTATTTTATATTTCAATAAACCGGGCTTAATATGTTCATGTAATCAGTTGTGTTGATATGGCTGAATATTAGTAATAGTTTTATTTATATATAGAATATACTGCTATCTTGGAGTTGACACACTAGACTCTGAAAAATATTGTGGGTTGTTAATGGAAAGATTAGTGTCTAGTGAAATTGTAATTTCAAGATATGCCAGACGTAATGTGCCCATAACACGCCTTCCCACGCTTATTAACCCCATGTTCACGATAACTCACCATGACCCATGTACAGGTTGCTGTTACCAGGCAAAATACTTTAGTAAAATGCATGATGACCTGAGATGCTGCATCACAGATGACCTTGGCCTATAGCAAACACGTACGTACCCACAATCCTTTAGTAAATTCCCCCCATGGTATTGCTAGCGCAAACTAAATTTACTTGCAACTTATTTTATGTTCACAATATTCCAACAGATTTTAAATTAAATTTTTTTAGTTAGTTTTTACTAACACCACATGAAAATCATTCAATTAATTCATTAGCCGTTCTGAAAAGGAGCAATTCCTTATACATTTTCTTACATACACCAGATCCACTTTCATAGCATGACCTCTTATTGTAACATCACCCCATGTATTTCAAATCCTATATCATATCTCAAACTTCTCAGCCTCTCTTCTTTCTCCTGTGAGTGATATCTTTCCACAATTCTGATTGCATGAAGTTGGTTCCACAGAAATGTTTTTAAATGGTACATACGAGCAGAAACAATATAAGACCATTTGCAATCCAAAATGGAATTCAACGGGTCATAAATATGTATCTTCAAAGGTGTTGAAGTACCTTTGGCAGACTACTGGTAGGTCACAGCTCAGGTTCATCGGTCTTGCATTACGTTTTCAATAACTTGGATAAACTAGATTTTGTTAAATAAAACCTGAAAGAACCGAAGACCATTGTCTAGCAGCTTCATAATGAAACCAGCATTAAAACAGAAAAAGATGCTCAGCTGCAGTAACACCAATCACAGCCACTTGTAGGGCAACAGAGCAGCAACAGAAGACCACGTGTAAATAATAGGCCCATCATTAACATTTCAGCATCTAAAAACTAAGTCATAGGAGTGTAGAACTGTAAATAACGAAAGTGTGGTTTTGTTAATATACATTAAAAAAAATATATTGTTCAATGTTGTTGTGCAATGTATAGTTTACCTTTAATGTCTACTCTGATATCTTTTTTTTAGAATTAGTATATTACCAGCACTTTGAAACTGATGATTTTGCCCTAAAATAAAGCCTTGGGGCACAAATTCCCCAATCACATAAAGAATCTTAAATACCAACGTTCCTAAGTTTTGACCACTAGTTAGTGTGTACATAAACTGACCCTCAACTTCATTAAAGTTGATCGCCTGATTTTTTAGTTATGTGTGGACATTCAGGAATGTGTAGTTAGGAATGATAAAGACAAAATGTCATGTTCAAGGTTTGCTAATATCTGGGGAGGTTTTAACAATATTGAATAATGTAGAACAACTAACAATAACAATTTTTTACAGTTTTCTAGAGCTAGAAACGGCAGGGCGCTGGTGAAAAAAAATAAAAAAATAGAAAAAGCCGTCACAGACTTCAGTGAAGTCCTTCTCAGCTCTTGTGAAATTTAGGAGATTGGGGTTTTCATTATAATGGTGCAGGAATGTTTTTTTTTAACATCAGTTATTTGGTATTCCTATGCCAAGCAGCTATTCTGTCTAACCTAATGTAGTATCATAGATTCATATAATTATTAAAGGCATATCTAAGTTTTCCTGTTTGTAACTATTTCTAATTTAAAACCTGCTGCTTATATCAGACACACACATTACATAGATTAATTGTATACAAATACAGATTTATTTTATTTAAAAATAAAACTTGTTTTCCACACCCCCAGAGATACTTACATAGGCACAGTGTACCGGCCAATAGAAACACTGCATTTGAATACATTTTGTAACTCTTTACGAACCTTCAAGCCAACAGCAGCTCAATACAAAGATCCAACACAACAGTGTCTGACTCCTCCTTACTTCCTGTTCCCAGGCGAAAGGAGGACTACACATCCCATGATTCTTTGGTGCACATACTGGCTTTACAGATGGATACACATGTATTAGCTGCCTGTGATTGGCCACAACAAATTATGAATTGAATACAAATTTTAGCAGGAATAGTATGAGTTGTTAACTCTAAAAAGCAATTGCTTGCAAACGCAAGAGATTTAGCATATATCAGAGTGAGTTTGTTAAGGTTTATTTTAGTATTTTCTCATGCAAATTTTTTTTTCATACACTACTGATTCTCCTCTATAATAATGCATACATAATCCAGGAATCTTAGATATGCCTTTAATTGTGAATTCAGATCAGTGTCTCTTTACTTATTTTATTATTAAAAAGCAAAATAAGGAAGATAAATAATATTGTGAATGTTTAGCTGTGTCCGGCTTCATATAAGAGTAACAAACTTATGCAGATGGTTGTATCTACGGGCTTTTTTTGATTCCTTACTCTAAAGATCAACCAAGATTGGCTCTTTAATTATATATGGTTATAGATCCTTAGCCTAGGACATGACATGCAGTTCAATATTTGCATCCCTCTGCTCTCCATTAAAAAAATGCAAAAGAAAAAATATGAAAATAATTAGTTGTAAAGAAAAGTAATGAATGATTTGAAAAGGAGAGCCCTATTTTTATATCGTGCATTAGATTTATTATATCCCTAAAATTTAAAATGATCTCTGTATATATAGAAAACTGTAATCTGTTTCAATAATTTTAATTATCCCGTATGTATGTTTGAAAGCAAACCAGCCTTTTTCCTAATGCAGGCCTTTTATATTAGTTTTGTAGCTAGGATATGTAAAAGTAAATGCAATCTGCCCTATGTTTGACCTAACCACACTGCCTAAAACCACATACTAGGATACCTAAGTATCAAAATAATGTTGCAAAAAACATATATGACTATATATATACATACATGAAAAAACACTAATAAAACAGGAATTGAGTACAATGATTCCTCAGCCATAGGTGGTCAACCCACCTCATAAATAGTATCCCATAAACATGAGTTCCATTTCTTTTTTTAGATTACATCTTATATACCAACAAAGTTGGGCCAAAAAAATATTGATGTCTGAAATAGTTGTCCGCCTTTATCCTCTCAGCCCCCCCCCCCCTTCTCTACCCTCTCCCTCCCCTTAAACATTCATTTAAAAATCCCAGGGCACTTTCTTTTGAAGTTAAGCACAGTTATTTTCACTTAAAATGCTGTGCCAGGTTTTTTTTTTTTTTTTTCTTTGAACGACTTGTCAATTAAACCCAGCATTTTCCATTATAACAGAAATCGTATCCAAAATGCAAGGGGTTCTGGGAAATAACATAATGAGCAAGGGAGTGCAATAGTCTGAACCCCTTCACCACCAGCTAGGATTCCAGTATACTGGTATGTAATGCTGTACAATCATTTCCAGCATAGAAAAGGTTAAACGTTGAATAGTAAAACAATGCACTGCTGTTTCTCTTTGGCAAGACAGACATTTGTATTATTTTTGAGGGGGCGGCTGATAAACCCAGAAACTGTCATCTGACTCATTGCCCCTTTTCATTGTATTAGTGCCGGGATATATACAGGATCTGAATCCTGTGATATATAAATAGGTTTTGGCAATCCTGAACACTATTAATTTCGTTAATGTTATACAGCTGTTTGTATCCTTTGTTTTATTCAAAATGGCTCTACATTTATTTCGTTTTTTGACACTGTAGGGCGTATAATCCCGTTTTCCTCATCATAACTGTTTGTGTACCCGGATAAATTGCTGACTACAGCTTCACAAGAAGAACAATCTCACACAGATAAGTCCCATACAGGGTGAAACAGCTGTGAGTGGGCTTTTTGGCACTGTACCTCTTACAAGGCTGCCTACAATATCAGTACATGTTCTCAAGGGATCCATGTTTATAGCGGACTGAAACTAAAAAGTGATACATTGGAAAAGTTAATTTGCAAGTCACTTCCAAAAATCTGCATTTTGCAGTATAAGAGGTGATTCTATGTGAATTCTTGCATTGTGTCCGTCTTACAATCAGTCTGAACATGTGGAATGCCCCAGGTAGTAATGAGGTAGTAATGATTTCTATGTAACACACTGGAGGGAATTTACTAAATCACGTGTATTATAATTATATATAAGGCAAAGTAATGTGTGATATAACATTATATAACCACCCCTTACACATCACAAACAGAGAAGCAAATGCGTGTTTTAGGGGTCAAGCATGCACAGTTTACCAGCTCTTTCCATTGGCGCAGGCACAATAGTATGTAAAAAAAACTTGATGCTACATGCGGATGTGTTTAGATTATACGCAAGCGTAATCAAATGCCCAATATTGTTCGGCAAGGATGCAATGGTTGGTGGCACCCTGACATTAGCGCCCACAGCAAATGCGTGCCGATAACATGGCGCCGACATGAGCACGCCAACAGCAGCGCTGTCAAATGCGTGCCGATGAAAGGACACAAGTTGTATGCCCTAACGCCATGAACTCTTCTAACCCTAACGCTCATACCCCATGCCTAACCCTAACCTTTTAACCTCTTAGCCTAACCCTAACCCTTAGATCCCCCAGCCTAATCCTAACCGTTAGAGCCCCAGCCTAACCCTAACCCTTCAACCCCCGAGCCTAACCCTAACCCTTAGACCCCCTAGCCTAACCCTAAGCCTTAGACCCTCAAGCCTAACCCTAACCCTTAGGCCCCCTAGCCTGACCCTAACCCTAAGACCCCCAAGCCTAACCCTAACCCTAAGACCCCCTAACCTAACCCTAACTAAGACCCAGAAGCCCACCTTACCGGTAGAAGCGGTATGCTCCTGTTGGACCCACTTTTATTGTTGCGCGCATCTGTCGGTGTGCAGATGACGCTGCAGATGTGTTGAGCACACTTAGGTCGTGACACCATGGCTGCCAATACGTAAATAAATAGTACATCTATGTTCACATTAGCATGTCCCTGCTCAGCTTCCCAGAATGAAGTGTTTTTCTCTGAATTCTGAGCTGGAAACAGGTTTTTTAACTTATTTTAGACATTCAAATGTGAACACAAATGTACTATTTATTTACTGTACTACTGTATGGTGGAGGGCTTCTATCGCTCTTCTGCCCACCATATATTAAATGATTGTGGTGAACTACCTACTCATAAGATCCCGCTCCATGCTTAGGATAGCAAGTAAGCTTGAAACAGCTGTACGTGGATGGGATTCCCAGCTTGTGTAAACCTTGGCTTTGCATAAAAGCTGTGTAATACAGCATGCATAAGCTTAAAGGAAGCCATGTTTAAAATGGGCTATGGATTGAAGAGCGAGGCATTTGTGGGCACATTTTAACTTGTTATAGATATTCAAATGTGAACACAGATATACTATTTATTTATTTACTGTTCTACTGTAAGGTAGAGGGCTTCTATCGCTCTTTTGCCCACTATATACTAACTATTTATATATGCTAGCGACTTGCCCGTCAAAAATGATGGGGCAATAGCATTTTAAGCCATGGCAATGTGGTTTGCCACACAATGTAAAGCTTTTTGTACTCTGAGGACCTTTGGCGCTCATCGCGAGACTCCTCTCATGTACTTTTGCTCCTCTGTGCACCTTCGGTCGTTCATTGCGAGCGTCTTTGTGTGCTTTTGCTCCTCTGAGCACCTTCTGCGCTCATTGAAAGCATCCCTCTTTGTGTACTTTTGCTCCTCTGAGCACCTTCGGCGCTCATTGCGAGCCTCCCCCGTGTGTCCTTCCAGTTTTGTGCTTTGCAATGATCATCTTTGGTGCTCATCACAAAGATATATATATATATATATATATATATATATATTTTTTTTTTTTTTTTTTTTAATAATAATTAATTAATTAGTTACTAAATAAATGAATATACTTTACCTATTTCTAATTAATATATCCACCAATCAATAGCCTGAAGAGCTAACAATCTCTTTTGATTTTCCTGCAGCATACAATGTACAGTTGGACTACTGCTGCCCTGAGGAGAAAATGTCATCAATGTGGCAATTGTGCAGTATAAATAGGCTGCGTGCGCGAGGGTAAACCGTTGGTTTAGTTGTGTAAAGCACCATTTTAAATTCATAATGTTATTAGTTGCAAGTTAGTGTTGTAAAATTACGTCGATTGTCTATGTGTTACGCGGCTCGCAAGCATTTTCTGTCCTTTTTAATAGTGTATTTGGTTGGCTGTGTTTTGCGCGGTTCGGGGTCGTGTAGCCTCATTTTCATCTTTTTTGTCAGCCATTTTTTTCTCGCTTAGCCGTTTTTCAAGTGCCGAAACTCAGCAAATTCTGCTTAAATTCCCGTACAACCTAACTCCCAGACGTCCTGGCTGTCCCCCAGTGCTGTGTTTGATGGGTTTTTTTTTCGGCAATCATTTCTGACTACGTGTTTCAATGCCTACACGAGGCTCACAGCCAATGAGCGCCTTTGGAGCTCATCGGCTAAGTGCTCCGAGGTCGGAAGACTTCTGTGCTTCAACGGCTCGCAAGCGAGACGACGATTCACAGTTTGACAACTGTTATTGGATTATTTATTACCTGTTAATAATTGGTAATTGCTAATTGTTAATTGGGTATTGATTCAGAGGAAGGCAAACAGAAAAAAAACATTGAGAAAAAAACCCATTATATATATATATACAGGGCCTCATTCTATTATCAGCCGTAAACCGGCCGTAAGGCTGCGATTCCTTGCGGGGGTCCCGTTACCTCGCAATTCAATTAAACGGCCCCGCAAGGATCTCCTCTTACGGCCGGCTGTAAATCTTGCTACCGGCCGTAAGCTCTGAAATCTAAAAAGTCAAAAATAAATTCAAGACAGCACTGTAAAGCTCTGTAAATGCTAGGGATCATATTGGGGGACATGAGGATTAATAGTAACCCACTCTCGAGTATAGGGGAATTTTGTGCTATTTTTGCTAACACCGAAAATCACTTTATAGTCTTCTCTAAGTGCAGGATGGCTTTATTTGGGCTATATTTCGTGCTTAATTGGTGCTAGCGGGACCTTTTTCCTGCAAGTAAGCTGCGGCTCGTTTTTAGCCTTGCAGAGAGGGTTCCCGGAGCAATTGAATTGCAAATAGGATTTTCTTACGGACGATTTCCTTGCGGCCGTTTTAGATCAAAGGATTTCCTCCGGCGCGAGCGGCCGCAAAAGATAGCAAGGCGCCGGCCGCAAGCCTGCCGGAATCCCCGGCCGGAGGGGAATAGAATAGCCGAATAGCTTGCGGCCGGTCCTTGCGGCCCCGCAACGGCTGCGGCCGATAATAGAATGAGGCCCACAGTATATATATATATATATATAAATATATACATGTATATATTGTGTGTATAACTATATTTCTTGAAATTCTGAACAGGAAATAGATTTTTTAACTTAGACATTTCGAAAGTTTAGAAATGTGAACACAAATGTACTATTTATTGAATGTACTTTGTATGGTGGATGGCTTTTATCAATCTTTTGCCCACCATAAGCTAAATCATTTTTTTGGTTAATAGTCTTCCCACAAAATCTAATGCACAGACTAGGAACCAGCCCCACACTGATGAGATCCATTTTAAGATCGAAACAGCTGTCTGTGGGTGGGTCTCCTAATTCGTGCATAATCATCCTATGCCATGCTTTAAAGCTGTGTAATACATCAGGCATATGCTTAAATGGAGCTATGTGGACTCATTTGCATGACCATGCTCAGTTTACCAGAGTGCAGTGCAATAACTATAATTCTCTAAATTCTGAATATAAATTTTTTAACCTTTTCTTAGACATCCAAATGTACTATTTATTTACTACTAGCGACTTGCCCATGAAAAATGATGGCAATAAAATTTGAAGCCTTGCAATGGAGTTTGTCACACATTGCGGGCCTCTCCCCCTCTACTTTACTGGCCTCGCGATGGGTGCCTTTGGCCCTTTACTTGATGGGAGGCACTCATTGCAAGCCTCTCCCCCCCCCTCTACTTTGCGAGTGCTGCAAAGTGTGACGACAACTCGCAGTTTGACAACTATTATATGTGATATATATATATGATTATATATATATATATAATTGATATTAAGATTTATTATTTCCATAAACAGGGATTACTTTATGCTACTTGGCACTCTTTAATACGCCCATTAAACACGCAGTTGCCAATAACCCGCAATGAGTCCCAGACAACTTGCTGTTACCATGGAACAAAGCTGTAGTAAAACGCTCAGTGACATAGCTCCAGGACTTCAGGTTACTGTGAGCTATCTCTCCATCGTATGCACCCGCAATTATTTAGTAAATTCCCCTCAATGATAAGAACATGGCTTAGAGCAGTGGTTCCCAACTTTTTCACCTTAGGACCACTTAAATGGGTTATAGCCTTGTGGACCACTGGAAAGGTCTAAATGTCTTCATTGACCCTTTTACTGAATTTTATCGCTAATAAACAATACATTTGATATTACTAGTTTGTGCGTTTTTTTTTATATTTTATTATATTTTAAACTATTTGTAATACTAGTAGTTCAGTGGACTAACTGAATGAAGCTCAAAACATGGGGAGCTCAAGCTTGGAGGGAATGATTAAAAAGGCTGATCAGCTGAAAACACTTGACAAATTTAAATATAACTGCTACTCACACAGCCACATTAAATTTGAGGCCAGTAAGTGCAACGTGAGACCCGCAACGGCAGCGGGCTTGAAATTTGGCAAGTTACCTAGCTATTAAATTAGAACGTGCTGCGAGATACAAGCTTGAGACGCACAACACGTAAACCATTTGTTGAATGTTGGAAGCGAGTTATCAATTAGTCAAACCCGTAGTTACGGATTTGAATGGAGACAATGGAAACAGAGATGATCATTATTGCGTCACAGAAAAGTGGAGGTTGGATTTTCAAAGTCTTACGGGGTTCAATTACGAGTTACGATCAGACCAACATTCCGGATATAATGCAATATTAATAAAACTGTAAATATGATATTCTTCTACATGCGAGTTACAGTATATGTATTAACACATTGATTGCTGGGATCGATATAACACAGAAATCAAACATGAAATAAAGTATTTTTCTGGGCCAATTTGCGAGCTTGATAATGTTTTGCTATTAATTCTAAGACCTAACATCACTATCCCTTTTAATAACAGTACAGTAGTGTGTGCATATGTGTATTTAAAGTGCTACGGAATGGACTTTACCCCCCTTGCGAGTCCTTTCTATCACTAGTTGGCCTTTGGGCTACATTTGCGTGTTGAAGGTAAGAGATTCAATTTAATAGCATGATTGGAATTGTAGCAGTTACGGGTTTGAGAAATCAAAAGATTTGTGCCAGCGAAGCTCCACGTTCCAAGTCGCGTAGTCTTTTTTTGCTCCAAACCCGCAGATCGCTTGATTTACTGGGCTAATAGATAGATAGATATATAGATAGATAGATAGATAGATAGATGTCGTAGATAGATCATCTCTCTCTAGTCTAGTCGCTATGTTGTCCTATAAGGATAGAAAATATATTAAGTCACGCACAGCGAACTGCAGGAGAGGCTGGGTATCTGTGTAGTATCTGTAGAGCAGAAGGCAAAATCAGAACTTGAGAATATAAGTAGCTATTCACCACAGATAATAAATACTCATCTACTGCACAATGCAAGTTATGCTTTGGAGTGTTGGAGTGAATTATCTAATTATTTCATTATAAAACACACATATATATATATATATATATATATATATATAAATATTGAAGAGTGAAGCAGCCGTGAATGTCCAGTAATCCAGTAATTTAGTAATTATTGATATATATATATTGATATATATATATTGATATATATATATATATATATATATATATATATATATATATATATATATATATATATTGATATATATATATATATATATATACATATATATTAATAATGAGTATTGCAAAATAATTTGATAACTTTTGTATTAGACAAACGGCTTATTTATAATGACGAGCTTTCAAGGGGTTCAACCTCTCTTTATCAAGTCTCAAATGATATTGTACTGTACAATAACTGTATTTCTGGGATTCCTGAGCGGTTAATAAGTTGTTAAACTTATCTTTTAGACTTGCAGGTGGGCTTATTTATTTTTGTACTTGTACAGCGGAGGGCTTCTCTTGCTCTCACCATACACTAAATGGTTGTTATATATAGTATATATATATATATATATACACACACATACATGTATAATGAGCTTCATACACGGTTTTGTTCACTTAGAATATGTCTCTGTGCTCTTACAGGAATGCTAAACCTCTAAAAGATAGTGTATAGGAAAAAACATAACAATATTGTATCCCACTACTGGTTAAATAATTTGCATGCTGTAAGTGTAAAACTAATATGTAACTTCCCCTGTTTGAAGTGCATAAGCTATGATGGAATACTCAAGTCTACTATTTCTAGTTGTTGCTTTTGATTTAATTTATTATACAGTGTAGTTAGGAGCTTTGCAAATTTATCCCAGGAAGTGTGTGTTACAGGATATAAAAATACACAGCTTTGGTTTGGGGCTAGTTAGGGGCTTATAACTAGGGAAGGAATGCCGCAGCCATTCCAAAGTTTTGGTAATCAGGACTGAGTCACAGTGTGGCTTTTAGGAAAACCACAATAAGAACAAGAATTTAACAGAGGAATTATGCAGTGAATTATGGGATAAGGATTAAAATGCTAAAGTAAAAGCAATTTGTAAAGAGGTTTCTTCACATATCGTGAGCCTCTTATTTTATTTAGCATGGGAACCGAGGTGTTGGAAGAAATACAAATACAATAATGTAACCTTCCTTTCGTAAAGTTCCAAAAAACAGAGGGCAATCTACCAGAAGGAGTGTGAGTATAGGGGATAGATTTCAGGCATAGGAAGGGTGGAATGGGAAACTGGTGCCAAAGGCTTAATTCTTTAGCATACTTACTGCTCTCTTTACCGGGAGCATTACATTCTTGACTCTTTCTTGAATCCAATGGCTTCTGGAAGCATTCTTTGCCTACTGTAAATGCTTCAAGAAAGTATCAGTTATCCCAGAACGCTATTAATGGCTGGCTTATGGCATTTATCACTTACAATAACTTTTTCTTGTGATTTGCAAATTATATCTTCTAGTTGACACATTAAAAAGATGAAAAATGCCATAAATAATGTTTACATAAAAAATCTTTTCAAAGGGGCTCATACAAATGGAAATTCTGGGCTTGAACAGAGACTCATAGTGTCCACTGAATTTCTAAGGGGACATTTAGAAATTCTCATGATTTGTTAATATATAATAGGCTGATGGTTATCCTATAAGACCATCTCTATAGGGGATTCAGAATGTTGGAGCTCAGTTAGTCCACCACTGCTATAAGATTCACAAGCTCCCAAATCCGTTCCTTCCGCATATATTACACCTATCACAAGGAAAATACTTTTTAGGATATCATAATTAGCCCAATCAGACCGTTTCTCTGGAATGTAAATTATTGAGGTTCTGGACCGACACTATTGCCCAACGTTAGCCTACGTTCAACACTTTGAACGTTGTCATTTTTTCAAAGTGGAATTTTAAAAGACTGTAATATCCGAGCAACTTGGGCTAATGTTTTAGTTATGGTAAGTAGCCTATCAATGGCTTTTTATTATAATTATCAAATCTAATTGTTCTTAAAACCCTTTAGACCTGTCACTCCTTCCCCGCCCATAATAATATTAAAAATAATAATAATAATCATTTATATGAACCTTTCTCCCAGAGTTGAGGAAGGTAGAGACAGAATGGAGAATTTTGTTAATGACCAATGCATAATTAAAATATCTAGTTTCTTAAGTCACTACAATTTTTTTCTTTCTGGTCTTTTGAAACAAACTTGAAAACATTTTTAGAAAGTCTGTTCTCAGAAGGGAGTGTCCTTGTAACTAATAAGATTTTAGTTACTCCTATTGACAGCACTGGTAGTTGTAGGTGATGCATTCCCACAGCTCAGATAAAAACATCCTGTACTATGAAAGTCTCCTTCCACCTTAGGAAGTTCATCAGTATAAATAAAAATGGTAGCATTATCACATATGAAGTTTATTATATTAAAGGCTGTGTTTTTCATTTTCCATTCTCATAAATGTTCAATATATTGTAGCTTAGTTCTTCAAAATGGAAGACACCTTCTCTTCAACTTAATTAAATATTGTGATATATGTAAAGGTTTTTACATTCAAGTCACAAAGTCTTTCCTTACAAGTTGTATTACTTTAAATATATGGTCACCAGACCTGGACACACTGTATTAATCTGTTTTGATTCTGACTGGCCTTTTAAAGAGCCAGTCACAGATGGGGAATCAAAGCCAGGTGGTACGGGAACGCACCAGGGCCCGGAACATGGCCTCGCATGGCAGTGGAACCTCCTCTGCCATACACTGCTTCCTCGACTTAAATTGCCCTGTTGCCCTGGGACACTGAGCACCCAAACAGAGATATGTGAAGAGTGAAATGCAGCTAGAATTGCATGAGGACGCCCCTCAAAGTGATAACAGGGGCTGCAGTCTAGAACAAATAAAATAAATATGATGCACGGACTCTCGCTTACAATAGAATGAGAACTGGACACTGTATTCTAGGTGAGGTCTAGCTAGGGATGCATGCAGTGGAAAACGAGGTACTAATATGCATTACATTAAAAATCTCCCTTTATCATCACATTTTACAAGTTACATGTGCATTGTGGAGTTACCTAAAATAAGGAAATGGTATTGTCTAGTTGTGCTAAGAGGCTGTTGAAAAGGGGTCAATATTAATACTAAAAAGTATGCTTTAAATGCAAAAGAACTATACAGAGCAGATACATCAATGTTTAATTTGGGTTTGAGTTGAAGTTATAAAAGCTTTCACTTGATAGAATAGAGTAAAAGTAAAATTGTTCTGATAGTGTTCAATACAGTTACTACAGACATATTTTTTTTTTGAGGATAATTTGTAGCATGATTCTCCTTGGATCTTTTAACAAATGTGTTTTTCATTATAATGTCTGCAAAATTCTGTATATATATATATATATATATATATATATATATATATATATATATATATATATATATATATAAAACCAGGTGGGGTGGGTGGTGACAGATCAAGTGCAATCTACATAATTATTTAGATTAGTTTTTAAAATGGAATATTTGATAAATATAATGAAATTTTTTCCTCTGTTTAGTTTTTTGTGAAAACACTAGAACACAGCTAACCCCTATATATATACTAGCGAATTGCCCGTCAAAAAATGACGGCAATGAAATTGTAAGGTAGCTAATGCTGTTTAGTGTGTAATAATGAAATATATAATACATTAATAAATGAATATACTTGACCTATTTTAAAGCATTGTGTGGAAGAGCTGTGAATGTGTTTTGATGTTGCTGCAGCATTAGTGGTGTGGATCTGCTGTGTAAGCGTGCTGAATGTGTGCAGTGTAACACTGTGCGTGCGCGAGACCAAACCGTTAGCGTAGTCGTGTACTTCCGCATTGGCGAGAAATGGCGAGTAATGTGTGGTATACGTTTGTATCGGAATATCCGTAGGTGTTTTGTGGTGTTTTGCGAGTTTCTTGTGGTGTTTTGCGAGTTTAGAGTGCTGTAGCCTCGTTTTCGTTTTGTTCGGCGGCCATTTTTTCTCTCGCTTCGTTTTTTTTTTAGTGTCTAAACTGTTTTATTTGAAGTAAAATCGAGGTGTAAGTTGTATTTTTGAGGTGCTGGGTGCTCCCTCTTGGTGTAGGTAAGTTTTTTATGTATGTGGTGTGTGTATGTATTGTGTTTGACATTTTCTAATGTTCGCGAGTTGCGTCCGAGTGTTGCGAGTCCGTAATGTGTGTGAACGTGTGTCGTATGTTGTTTGCGAGTGTCGTAATGTGTGTGTCGTACTGTTTGGGTTGCGAGGTGAAGTTTGCGAGGGTCGCAGTTGCTGGCAAGGAGCGCCTTCGGCGCTCCATGCCAGCAACTGCGGCCCTCGCTTTGCGAGGTCCTCAGGTGCTGGCATGGAGCGCCTACGGCGCTCCATGCCAGCAACTGAGGCCCTCGCTTTGCGAGGGTCCTCAGTTGCTGGCATGGAGCGCCTTCGGCGCTCCATGCCAGCAACTGAGACCCTCGGGCAGTGCCCTCGCTTCGCGAGGGCCTCGGCTCGCTGCGCGAGCCCGCAGCGTTAGCAACAACTCGTACGCTCACAACTATATATGTGATATATATATATATATATATATATATATATATATATATATATATATAAAATCAGTATGTCCTATATGTACTTGAATATATACTGATATTTTAAAACTATGCGACTTTATTTTGCTGAAACTTAAATCTGCTTCTTCACTCCACGCTACAGTTTGGGCAAAATTGACCTTAAATTGATTTAAGGTATGGTCTATTAGCCCTGACAGCAAACTTCAGTTTAGGTTGAAGTTTTCCAGTATTTCTGCCCAAACATGAACTCCTGATGATGGTTTAATTTCTGAATAACTATGACTTTAAAATAAAGTAATGTAGTTATGCGTTACCAGCTAACCGTAAGATGGTTCTGCGTATCGGCATTTCCTTAAGGCATTCCCAGCTAATAGGCAAAATGACTCATTGCTGTGGTGTATTTCTACGTACACTTTCCAAGACCGACATGTTTTGCTACATTTAATTATACAAAATATATATTATTAAAGAATATTAATTAACAATCATGTTCTATGTAGTCGATTGAATATTTGAAGTGCATGACTAGAACATTTCTGCTTCAAAATGGAGAGAAAAATCTTTCAACTGTTCCCAGCGTGTGAAGCTCCCATCATCCTCACTCACTATTTCATCTCTTGGGACAGGATGTTTTGGAAGATGAAAGGAGAGCTAATCTCAGACCTCAATTACTTCCATACTTCTCGTTCTTTACGACCAGAGTCCTTTTTAGGGAAGAGAGGAGGGGGGTTTATACTTCTCCCTCCTCTTGGATGGATTCCTTTCTATGCCATCTGTTTTAAACTAAAATATAATGTGATCAAACTATAACATTTTAAGCAAATTCAGCTGCCTCAGTACTACAAAGTGGAGGTGAGAGCAGGAGCACATTTGAAGTAAATTCTGCTCAACATCCCAAAATCCATTCATAGATCTCACATAAGTTTAGTACCAAAATGAACGTATCAATCCACCTTATAAACATATCTTAAAAGGTACATATTAAAGATCCACTGTAGTGGTCATCCAATAGACATTTATCTTTTTGTTTACTAACCGATTAGCAGTAAAATCAGCATTTGAAGAAAATAAATTCAGTGAAGCTGTTCAAAGTTACATTTGAATAGTATAGTTCCAGGATCCCAAATAACCAACTTCTCTCAACCCCATATTAGCTGTCTGAGGGGGAGTGCATCTGTTCAGGTGACTTCACAAATTTCTACTAGACCTTTATAGGAGGCAAATAAATTCTCTGATCAGGACAGCCTCCTGGGCAACTCATTGGGGGTAAAGAGAAGCATACCTGCTGATGTTAGAAACAATAAAGTCCAAAAGTAGGTTTTAAAAGATTTGAGCCTTGATCTATCCACTCTGAGACACAGTGCAATATCACCTGAACCCCTAAAAATGCCCCAAGTCTGTCGGTGCAGAGTTATAGGCATATAAATTTGCATCAACCTACACTCGTAAATGTTAAATACTGTAAAGGATTATTATAATTGGATTTTTTTTTCTGTGCATCTTAACTGCTTCTGTTCATTTTAGTGTCAATCATCCAACAATTGTTCATTGTTGCTGACACAAACAGAAAAATGCAAAAAAAAAAAAAAGTGAGCTACATATGTAGGTCTCTCATTTCTGTTGGTAACCTGCAATTATTTTAGCAAAAAAGGTAATTTGTTACCTCATTAACATAAATAACATTAGCACCACCTTTTACCAAACTCATCCATTAACCTTCACATTTTTCATTCATTTTCAGGGTTCCTTGAGAACAGGCTGACTTGTAGCTATGGGAGTTTTGAAAAGCGAAAAGAGCTAATTTAAGGGCTCCCACAACAAAGGAATGACAAAAAACGTACTGACTCCGATCCAGAGGCTTTGCCCGTAGCTCTCTAGCTCTAAATTGTGCCAGCATCCTCCTTGCAGTATACTCCAAGTCTGAATCCCAATAGCAATGCTAGGAATCGTACCTACTAAAGTGAACACAGTACAATAGACCTACCATTCTACCATATCCGTATATATCTATATAAATCTCTTCTCATGGCAGGGAAGGGGGTTAAATAATAGTTAAAACTAATGCAGGGGTTTCATAATCTCTTTCACATTTCACCTTTTGCCCGCTACCTGCAATGAACTGGGTATCCCCAGGAAATTAAAATTTCTGGTAACCCTATGAGCTTGGTTATCTCCTGTAATTCCCCCTCAATACCCAGGAGGCCACATGGCACATACATGTAACCCCAATACCATGGGGGTCCCTATGAACCCCCATGGTATACTATACCATAACCATGTAGGTTTCAGCTTTGCATGTTTCAATCCCGGAATAGCAGTATATTTTATAATTAAATACAATTATACTACCAATATTCAGCCATTAACATAGAAAGTGATATAGACTTTTCAAGTTTATTTTTTAATAATTTAACTTCTTAATAATTTTATTATATGGTTGACAGATTGACATTATAAACAAAAGTTATTAAAACATGATGCTGATGACAATGTACGGGCATGTTACAATTGTGCAGGGCTTGCTGGTTTTATATGTCAATAATGATGTCATGCCAACCATAGCATTTTCGCCAGCACTATTTCTATTTTAATGGCATGTGCGTGGAATCTAAACACATCCGAATTTAACATGCAAATTGCACCTCTGCCGATGTAAACAGCTATTAAACTGAGCATGATTAACCCCTAAAACAACTATACGCTACTCAGTTTGTGATGTGTAAAAGGGTGGCAAGGTGGTGGGTACACAATGCTGGCTAATTATAATAGCTGAGTGTTTAACAGCTCTTTTTCATCAAAGGCGCAATAGTTGTTGGCGAATATGTAATGGTACAATAATAACAAACCCACCAATACTATAACATCAGCACCACATAATAATCACTTTTGTTTATAATGTGAGTCTGCCAGCCAATTATAATTATAATAATAACAATACAATAATGGCTAATGTGTGGTAATAATAATGCAGTATAATACTGTAAAAATAATATATATATAGATGTAAATATTGATAAAAAGCCTTTAGAAAATCACATGTTGACCTGAGATGGATCGCAGGACACCCTGGCGATGCTTTAGTAAATTCTCCACCTGAGTAGCGCTAATGTGTGATTTGCTGTAGTAGATCATGGATTAAGATATGCCCTCTTAGTAAATTCCCCTCATGGTATAATTTAGAACTATAGGTTATAACAAGTACTTTACCAATTTAATGTTGTTTAAAGAATGGATTTAATTAAAGTAAACTTATATTAAAGGTAAAGTGGATATAAAAAGTCTACACACACCTGTTAAAATGTCAGGTTTCTGTGCTGTAAAAAAATGAGACAAAGGTGGAGGGAAGAAAAAAATAAAATAATAATGTGGTTTCATAAGTCTGCACACCCTCTTATAACTGGGGATGTAGCTGTGTTCAAAATTAAGCAATCACATTCCAAATCGTGTTAAATAGGAGTCAGCAGACACCTGCCATCATTTAAAGTGCCTCTGATTAACCCCATATAAAGTTCAGCTGCTCAAGTTGGTCTTTCCTGAAATTTTCTTAGTCGCATCCCACAGCAAAAGCCATGATCCACAGAGAGCTTCCAAAGCATCAGAGGGATCTCATTGTTAAAAGATATCATCCAGGAGAAGGGTACAAAAGAATTTCCAAGGCATTAGAAATACCATGGAACACAGTGAAGACAGTCATCATCAAGTGGAAAAAATATGGCAGAACAGTGACATTACCAAGAACTGGAGCTCCCTCGAAAATTGATGAAAAGAAGAGAAGAAAACTGGTCTGGGAGGCTACCAAGAGGCCTATAGCAACATTAAAGGAGCTGCAGGAATATCTGGCAAGTACTGGCTGTGTGGTACATGTGACAACAATCTCCCGTATTCTTCATATGTCTGGGCTATGGGGTAGAGTGGGAAGACGAAAGCCTTTTCTTACGAAGAAAAAGCATCCAAGCCAGGCTACATTTTGCAAAAACACATCTGAAGTCTCCCAAAAGCATGTGGGAAAAGGTGTTATGGTCTGATGAAACCAAGGTTGAACTTTTTGGCCATAATTCCAAAAGATATGTTTGGCGCAAAAACAACACTGCACATAACCAAAAGAACACCATACCCACAGTGAAGCATGGTGGGGGCAGCATCATGCTTTGGGGCTGTTTTTCTTCAGCTGGAACTGGGGCCTTAGTTAGGATAGAGGGAATTATGAACAGTTCCAAATACCAGTCAATAATGGCACAAAACCTTCAGGCTTCTGCTAGAAAGCTGAACATGAAGAGGAACTTCATCTTTCAGCATGACAACGACCCAAAGCAAACATCCAAATCAACAAAGGAATGGCTTCACCAGAAAGTCTTGGAATGGCCCAGCCAGAGCCCAGACTTGAAACCAATTGAAAATCTGTGAGGTGATCTGAAGAGGGCTGTGCACAGGAGATGCCCTCGCAATCTGACAGATTTGGAGTGTTTTTGCAAAGAAGAGAGGGCAAATCTTGCCAAGTCAAAATGTGCCATGCTGATACTCATACCCAAAAAGACCGAGTGCTGTAATAAAATCAAAAGGTGCTTTAACAAAGTATTAGTTTAAGGTTGTGCAGACTTATGCAACCATATTATTCTATTTTTATATTTTTTCTTCCCTCTACCTAAACGATTTCAGTTTGTTTTTTAAATGAGTTGTACAATTTATAGGTTACATTAAAGGTGGAAAAAGTTCTGAAATGATTTATCTTTGTCTAATTTTTTAACAGCACAGAAATCTGACATTTTAACAGGGGTGTGTAGACTTTTTATATCCACTGTATATGAAATTGAGGTGGGTGTAGAATGCATCATACCTCACCTTGCAAAAAATGTTTGCATGAAAAAAATCAAAACAGAAAAGAAAAAAATGTGCTGAGGGTGATGTAGACACCCCCAGCTTTTGAGGTTTGCATATTGGATATCGCATGTTTAATGAGATATCCAATATGCAGCACATGTGCATGCTGATTGGCTAAAGGAAAGGAAAGTGTTTGAAATCATGTGACTTCCCACAGTAGTGCAGACTACAGGTGCTAACTGAGCATGTCTGTACAATCACCAGGCCAAAAATAAACATTGTATAAGTTATGCTAATTATCCCTGGGAATTTCAGGGGGAGAAAACTCTTTGCAAAAAAAGCAACAAAAAACAGCAAACTTCAGGCTAACGGTTTAACTGTTTACTTTGGATTTTTTTCATGCAAACAATTTTTTCAGACACTATAAATTCTCCTCTATCAGATGCATTAATAACCCAGCTCACTTTCATATACGTTTAAAGTTTTCCATTTATACCCATCAATCAGACTTTCTGATCTAACCACTAAGCATAGACTGATATCTCTTTCTAATTGTTGATTATTTTATAGGTACATTAGCTCCCGGAGGCTCTGGCTGTATTGGTTTTGATGTAAAGCCATTTGAAGTGAAAACATACAGCTTTGGTAGTTATATTTAATAATTGATGGCTACTTCCATATTATTATGATGATGAAGCTGTATACTAGCGTTGCAGTCATATCAGTGGATGACAGATACTTAATGAGTTGCAGTAATTATAGGGAACAACAATGCACAAAATTCCAGGGTGTAACTGTAAAGTAGACAGCAATCTTTCCCTTCTCAGCCTCAGCAGAGCTTAGTGAATCTTACTGTACCTCTCCTAAATTCTGCCCATGTGACATCTCTTATTAAGAACGGTATTCCTATTGTATTTTGTTTCCTGTTCCTTTTTATTGTAAATTATGGCAGTAAGGAATGACGTTGCAATGGAAAAGTCTCCTATTGAATGACAAATGGTGCTTAGTATTTGTGCTTTTTAGATCTAATAAATATATGTTACCATCAGTAACAAACCTTGATGACATGTAAAGAGAATTCAACTTTACAATTAATGGTTATAGGGATGTTGAAGTAATTTATATGAATGTTCACAAATATTATGAATCAAAATTATAACATCAATTTTGAAGTAAAATTAAACAAAGTATTTTTTTTTCTTTTGAGCTGTTGATGTCATCCCAAAGTGGCAGGAAATATATTCATCATTTAGCACAATCAATTACAAAAAGAAAAATTTGAACATGCATGGCAAGCACTTATACTTGATGGTTGAGTTGCACATACTGGCGTTTATCCCTCTTGGGCCTCTTCTCCTGCTCGCTCTATATCTCCTAAAATGTTGACATCATAAAATTCTAGGTCCCACTATCATTACTGACATTTTGATGCTGAGATAATTATTTTCCTTAAAGAGGTGTATCCATTTTATAGCTCTTCCTTATAATAAATCACTAGCTGGTTCATCTTGCTTTTACTCTTATAAAAATTTACAATAATATTCCAGTAGAAGGAACACATAAAGTATATATTACAAAATCTAAGGGGTTAGATTTAAAAGGATGAACACATACAGTATCATGTTTTAAAGTGTATGAACATACTCAGAATCTTCTTGTAAAGTCATAGAATACATGCAGGGGTATAGGAGCAAGAATAATTAGGGGGGGGGGGGATACAACGCATTGTATACACAGGCCGTAAAATAGCTTATATATACATACAAACATACACAAATCTGGGGGGATTTGCCCCCCCCCCCTCCAAGTATTTTCCATCTTCTGCATTGATTAGTCAATCTCCATCAGGAACTTTTTGTTTTAACTATATTAAGTGTGTGTTTCTTCGTTTTAAAGTGAATAGACACAAATAGCAACTTGTTTACAGGTACAGAAACATATAGCACATTTATGCAAATATAAACTCATAGCTTGTTACCAATTATTCAGTATAGGCCACATTCATATTATGAACCCTTTTCAGAAATATGTTACATTTTTTTCAATAGCAGATTAAAAGGACACAGCGGTTTGTCTTCACCCTCCTGCAGACAGCATAGTACATATGATTATTATATATCGTCATACCTAGCCTGCAGTCAATATAAGACAAGTCGTTTTTTCCCATTTTCATTTGCTGCACATGGGGTGTTTTAAGAGTCTGTAATTTATTAATATTTCATTTATAAGCTACCATACATTTTGCACAAAACTATACTTTGTGGTAATCTATAATAAAAATAACAGACTAGATGCAATAGTACAACTGGTTATAGGTTGTAGGGTGGTGTATATGTTATATTGGCTATGATAATAAGCTGCATTGCATGATATTGTTTAGTATGTGCAGTAAGATGAAGGTGAAAGCCAACATTTGTGGTACTGTAAGTGCACATCTGTTTTGGGGATTTTATAAGGGAGAAAAATCTTTTTGGATTAATTAGAGTGACCAATCGGACTGGCTTTGTGGATAAATTAGCTTGATCACAGTTGTTTGTCAGTAGCTCAATGGTTTTACTTGTTGTTGTATAATTCATGTCTCCTGAATACTGGAGCTGACCCCCCTGCTATAGATGAACCAAACAGTTTTGCTGATGACCTTAATGGTGCTTCATTCATACATATATACTTATTCCATATTTGCTCCATAGATCATATATCCATTGTGCCCCTAGTAAATTGCTGTGGGATACATTGTGGCTCTGTAAATAAATAAGTATTCTACTGTCAGATAATACTAATGTCTGTCTTATCCCACCCAGGATTTAGCAGGACCCTATCATTGTGTATAATTTACCCGCTAGTCAGAAAGAGAGGTCATGTTTTTAAATTCTTGGTATTATAAGCTAAAAGATGCGCAGCATATGGTTCTAAGAAATAGTACAATGCTGTGAAAGCTGGCCAAAATCTTGAAAGGGTCAGCAGCATTGCTTTGGGAACTCTGTAATAAACAGACATTTCTTTGATAAATGGTTTGTGTTTACAAGCCTCGACTCCCACCCGCATATGTTTATAACTGGCTGTTAACTCCTTATTTCATCAGATATGTGGCAAATATGGAAAATCACACATTCCAAGGACAAAAACACTTCTCAGTTTATCTAAAACAAAAATGTTATACTACAGCGCTAAGATCCAAAATACAATAAAAGTAGCGATAGTTTGCTGTTACTTCATTCCAACTACGTAAATACAGATATAATATAAAATGATGTAATTAACTATTACATATAATATTGTGTGGAAGGTGATAAAGTTTACTCTTTGCTAAATTCACTTTATATACATCACTTTTTAGTTGATAAAGGGTGAAAGTTACTCTGTGACTGAGATGAGTGGGAAGGGCTGTGGTCTTAAGTTTTCTCCAACTGATACAGTGCTTAGTAAATCAAGGGATACATGTCTGAGATACTTAGACCCTCATTCAATTAAGCAATTGTAAGTTACGTGCGTCTGTAATGGAGGTCGTAAGCTAATTTGCGTAATTGATTGACATGTGACCTCCATGTTTTACTGACGTAATGATGACGGACTCATTTTCTATTGGCTGTTTCTAAATGGGTAGTTACGGCCTTGCTTAATTGATCATGTTCCCAACCTGAAATGCTACATTTTGCTACAGTTTCGGCTTTCGGCTCCTAACTTGCGAGCTTGATCAATTGAATAGCAGCGGATTTGTTGCAGACTGTGAGCCCGCAGCACACCCGCAGACATACAGCCTGTATACCGCGAGATGCAGCCTTCGAATTGAATGATGCTCCTAGTAATTTCCCCCCACGCTGTTGCTAGCTGAGGAATTCAGTTGAAAGATTCACCTGACATGCCTTCCTTTTAAAATTAAGCTGAACTTTGAATGAATCTAGGCCTATGCATAATTCAATTATCATCACCTACCAGACAATAACATTGCATACCAGTGGTGGGCAGCATGTTGCATTGGAGGAATACAGCCTTATTAAATTCGGCAAATTCTAAAGGGCTCTATTCGTTCGTGAAGATCTTGCTTTTGGATAGAAGTTGACTGACTAAAAACTTCTGTAAAAAAAATATGCTATGTGCTTATATAGAGCCCTTCAGAATTTGCCAAATTGCAATTTAATAAGGCTGATAGTAAATAAAGTACATTTATGTTCACATTTGAACATCTAAAAATAAGTAGAAAAACGTATTTCCAGCTCAGAATTCAGAGAAATACATTATTGCACTGCACTCTGGGAAACTAAGAAGGGACATGCAAATTAGTCCACAATAAATTTTCAAACTTTAATTCAATATCAACGCAAACATGACTCCTTATAGCATACGCTGTATAACATAACTCTAAAAAATAGTGTAGGATGGATTTTTTGCACGAGTTAGGAGACCTACCCACATCTATCTATCCATCTATCTATCTATCTATCTATCTATCTATCTATCTATCTATCTATCTATCTATCTATCTATCTATGTATCTATCTATGTATCTATCTATGTATCTATCTATGTATCTATCTATCTATCTATCTATCAGTATACTTGTATAGATATATATGTATATAAAATCAGGTATACAAACAGAAGGGTCATTTTGTATAAACATTTATGTGTGTTTGCCCTCAATACTCCATAGCACAGCACTACTAACTTAAGAGAGACAGCTACCAACTGGAAATATGATGCCATTGGCTTGGGACTTGTTGGTGTAGGCAGAAATACAACACTGTATCTCTTAAATATGATATTAAAAAGTATTGTAATTTTATATTATGTGCATATATGAAAATAAACTATCACTTTACAAAGGTTCCTGAAGATATAACAAAATAAAATCATATAAATAATAAATACATTATAACATCAAAGCAATTGATCATGCCCATTAGATAAAGATGTTGAGTTATATAACTGAGCTCTCTTCGAAACAAACAGAGTAATAATGGGGAATGGTGTATGTAATAGTTTATGAATACAGAAATACATACACAGTATTCACAATTCATATGATTTTTTTTCTACCACTTAATGCTGTACAGTTCTATTTGCTCTAAAAGATGTGTAAGTATTGTGTCTAAGGAAATTTACTTATTTCAATAATAAATTCACAGTGAGCTGGAATTTTGAAAGATGATCATTCTCACACAATTCATATCTGATTTTTATGGCAATATAATGAAATCAGACTTAGGGTCAGATATTAAACAATATATACGGTAACTTAAAAAGACACTGAAGTCACTTTATGCACCATCAGATAAAAATTGGAAAAGTTGTTTACATTTTTTAAATTAGGATTTAACATATATTTTGTCATTTTGAGTTATTGCTTGTATACTGCTGAAGCCCTTCCACAAGAAACTGCATAAAAATTAGGTCCAGGCTGCTATTGTCACACTAATTATAATTTAGCTTTTTGTACTCATTGCGTCAGGGATGTGGTTCTGTAAATAAAAGTATATTTTTTCAAAATGTAGTTTATGAATTTGAGACCTTTTTCTTCACTTTTTCTTTTTTAAACTAATATTTTTAATTTTGTTTAATCATTTCAAAAGCATATTTGTATCCTATCATAACTTTGGTTATATATTTTTTCAGTTATATCTTGTAACCCCCAAAAAAAGACTATTTAAAAAAAATAAGGATGTTATAGAACACAAACACACATTAATCATTTCATAACCACTGGGCAAGGTATCTACATATTAGGTAAAAAATAACATTATATGCATATAAGTAATACTTATATAGAAATATAACACTTTTTATTCATCATTACTACACCCATATGTGTCTCATGTCCCACCATTACATATATATAATATAATATAACCAAAATATAAATATAGAAAAAATAGGAATGCTGTAGAACTCGAGTCTTTGTGTCGTATCACAGTACAAGACCTGAATAACTCTAAATAAATAAGTCTAAATGCTTTGCACAGGGTAAAAAGGACCAATATAAATAACCAATATTAGTAACATAATATTGGAAATGTAATGGTTCCTTCCACAACTTCCACACCTTAGTACTATCACCTGCCATTGCAGCTCATTATATGCTGAGTCCGCAAGGATAGCTTAGAAACAGCCTAAAAGCACTCACTTCATTCACTGACAACTCAATTTAGCATCAATTTAAAAAAAGGAAAGCACTTTTCCACATTCCACTATCTATTGAGGTTGCAGAGCACATATGGTGACTTAAGTGTCCCGCTAATGGAAAAAAAATCACTTATGTTCACTTAATATGTTGCTAGAAAAAATGCTGCTTGCCTTATGTTTGGCATCTACATATCTATGATTAATATAAACTTTATACAGTCCTGCTTGGTCACCAATCAAAATGTGTACTCTACATCCTAATCTCCTCTTTTTAACAGTAGTGGCCCACAACCTTAATTTGGGTTGTCCACAGAACATATGAGATTACATAAAAAATATGATCCAAAAATCTGAAAAATGCTGAAAATTCCTGAATAAGCAGTCTAGAAATATCTAAATACTAGTTGTTAATACTTAAACAGACAGTACTCCAGAGGGCATTAGAATTGTTTAACAACCCTCAGAAAAATGATTAAATAGTACACAAAGGCTCACAGGACTTCCTAAAGAATATGAATATATTAACAGGCATTAATGATATTTGTTCCTTTTATGTTAAACTCTTTGTTTTGTGTTTTCCTTTTTGATTGTTTCTCCATCACTTTTAAAATTGAAAATGGTAATAATATAAATATCATGTATGTGAAAAGAACTCAACGTATTTATCTGTTATACATTACTGTTTTTCATTTGATAAATTTCATAATTTATATAGCAATTTTATTATAACATATGTTTAAAAAAACAGGTGATTTTACAAATATGTATTTGTTGCAAAATAATTATAGTTCTAAATTTCTCTTTCTTGCTTTGTTTATCTGACTACTTAAACCAATAAGTAGTGAAAATCATCTGTTTTTAGAATTGTTAAAAAATTACAGGACAATAACAAATTACCTATTTTATTCTTCCCCATGTATGTATAACGTGCAGGATGGTGCACGCTAAAAAAAATGATATTTCTATTTTTAATTGCTAAATAAAAATCTGAAAAAAAATGCATAACTCTAAATACTGACATCATAACATCTACTAAAGACTAGCAAACTCTAATATATGATCCATTACACAATTAAATATATTATGTATGTATTATAATTTAATACCACATTCAATATTATTATTGACGTTTTTGAATCATTACCCATCTTTATCTGTTTGCATGAAATTACAAAATTATTTTAGTTTTCTGTTAAAATAATTATTAAAAGGAAAAGCTTACTATTATTCAAGTAATCACTAAATTGCTAGATTATTTGTAGCACAATAATACATTTAGAATCTTTTTGACAAAAGTGTTTTTTTTCTCTAATTATTATTATAATTTTTTTTTTCACCAGGTCTTTCAAAAATGGACATTCACAGCACTCCTTGAATACGTCTCCATTTTGTTTGATGGCTCAACTCCACTGCCTTATCTCACAGCTAAGGAATTGTGTAGTAGTTTTGTGAAATGGCAAGAAAGCTACAATCAGAGTCAACGGGAAATAAATCATCTGGAGAAAAACTAATAATAAAACATGAGAAAATACTTTAAAGACCACTAAAGCATGCATAAATAAGTGCTGTGACTAGAAAGAAGCTGGAAAGAAGAACACTGCACAGCTGAGAAAGAACTTTTCCTTGTGAATGTAAGAACAACTAAACATAGACGTCAAACCACTTGTGTAAATCCTTTGGAGACTATTTATTCAGAAAAAGAAAAAACAGAAAGACAATAGTCAGATTTTTTTTATTACTTGTCATGGCTTTAATTCCTTTAAGATGCGAATGTCAAGGTGAAAAATCTTGGCTTTTTCTTCAGCTTACTATGCAGTGCTAAAGCCAGGCACTTCATTTAAGGATCAACTTGCATAAATATCACTCAATACTTTCTTTTTCTTAAGCTAAAGTTTTTGCATTGTATCTTTCTCAGACATTCCTAAAAGCAAAGAGACAATTCTTTACAGTAAAATAAATCTGGATATGTGTCAGGCAAAGTAAGAAATTACCCGTGCAAATCCTTTCAAGAGCTGGTAGCTTGATGTACAACAAAAAATATAGTAGTCATGTAAACACCATTATTAATGTCTTAATGAGGTCCCATGGTATATCTCTTCTTCTATGCTTGTGCATGTTATGCTCCTATTGACTCATTAGTGACATCTAGTGAAAGTAACCCAAAAGTAGATCATCAAACCAATGTAATTTAAAATGTGGGGAAATAATCACTACAGGAATCACGTATGAGACTTTTGTTCAAGATGGAGTAAGCCAGAGCTCCCATGGCTACATTCTAAATCCTTGGGAATGTGAGGATGTTCTTGCTGATGGGCAACAAAGTTTTATAATTTGTTATTGAATATCACTATAATTTCAAGTGGAAGTTATTGAATAGTGCCCCAGTTGGACATGGCTTTTTCTCAGTTAACATAACGAGCTTACTAATGACAATTAAGTTGAAGCCCAGATGTATTAATCACTATTACTTTAGGATAAATAAAGTGCTACCGAAAATCGATACAAATACATTTCCCTGCATTATCGTGCACAACTGGCATCTGGAGGTTTTCAGATAACAAAACAATTAAAAATGTATTAAAGTTTCTTGGTTCTAATAGACCATACATACAGAGCACCAGCTTAAAAAAAACTGTATAGATGGTTTATGAAATGCTTTATTCCATCTAACATGTTTAACCTACTAGAAACAATACATTTTTCCATGGCCAATACGGAGTCAATGCTGTATCATGTGTGACTCTCCAGCTGAAGTATATATACCGCTATTTACACATTAATGGGTTGATTGTACCTCTTCTAAACTAATCTGAGTGGTCCTCAGAGCTGAGTGGTCCATATATGCTAATGAGTGCAATGTGAAGTTCAGTTGCCTGACAGTTCTTAGTGAACCAGGAAGAACTTGCCAAGGTTTTTATTACATTGTCTAACTTGACATTTAGTGAATTAGGAAAGGTTTTAAAATCTTGCCTTTGTAATCTAAAACCAAATGATTATTTTTTCCCAGAGTGATATGTTTAATTGGAAATTGCAGGAAACTTGATCTTTTGTCACTAAAGCCAACTGCAAAAAAAAAAAATACAAAATATTATTGTAATGAAGGACAGAAACTGCTTTTAACAACAGAGGCCCTGTCTTGTCTTCTGTAATTGTCTGGAAACTCCATGTTCCACTTTGTCAGTGCAGGGCATGATTTTAGACATAAGCCCTGAAAGAAAATTGTGGAGGCATTTCAAGTTCCGTTCTATTGCCTATAATCTTTTTTGACCAATTATACTTCATCTTATGGTACATAGCGTTCTAATGATTCAAGCCTTGATGGAATCTGTGGACCTTCAAGTGTGTTCCTCTTAATGTAAAGTGGCATACTGACAGAAAGCAAAGGGACTTGAAGTCAATTAAGTCAGTTTCCACTGTGGTGACAGAGACAAGACATAAACTTCCCTATTTTTTAGTTTGTCTCCAGATGTGCAAAGGACAGTGCCTTATAAGAGAACTGATTTCTAAAGCAAGGACATAAGGTATGTGAGCCCGTTCATTATACTGCAATGTGAAACATTTACAACAGTTGCTTATTGAGCCTTTTATATGTGAAAAAAGGCTGAAGTTATGACAGAGACAAAACCAATGGCCCGTCAATTTTGGCATTCATACCAGACATGGTGATACTGAAGCAATACAAAAATTATAAATGAATAAATATGTTTTTCAAGAACTTGTGTTCACTCTTATGAGTGCTGGTCAATAGATATAAATTGTATATTGTAAAAAAATGTATTTTTAAGTGCGTGTATAGATTTCTGTACTTCTTTCCAAAATGTAAACAGTTGTTTGAATGAAGTTCATGGTAGTAAAATCCAACATTCAAAATCGTTCACAGTCCTTTGAATCCAGACTGTTTTGTTTAAACTATAGGTGAGTTTTCAGTATAACCTCTTCACTACTAATATGAACTGGTCTAGATGGCAAATCATCTTATCCTGTGATGAGGTTTACTTTTTTTTGGAGGGTTTATGTATCAAGTTCCAAAAATCTCACATTTTTCCCATATATGAAAGTGATTATTTTACATTTACAGCATCATTGTCCATTATAAGAATTTGGTGCAGCTGTGTTAAACAAATGGGTTTGTGACTGATCTATTATATTTAATATAAAAAGAGAGAAGAGAGTGGTGTGATACTGATACATTTATACATTCCAGTACTCTAGCACAAGATTTATTGAACAGCTTTGTACCGTTTGCCAAAACTTTAAATTTGATTCCATTTTTGTGAGATGCCCCTATTTCTGGATCTTGATACATATATTTTTTAATGTTTGTAATGTTTGGAAGAAACTAGACATGTACCTTAATAACATGCTACAGACTTCTTCACCAATGTATTTGTATTATTGTTGTGTTACCTGGTAATACATGCATAAAATAAATGTTTTATTTGCATCTTATTGGGTATTTTATTAGTGAATTCACACATCTTGTCTTACTTACACTGTTGACTCACACCCCAATCATCTGATTCTGTTTGTAAGCATAGCACCTACAATTTGGTTCGCCAGGTACATATAGTTTTTGTGTTTAGGCCTAATTCAGATTTATGCACCCAATCCAAATTATTTCACCTCCTTTTACTTTCTTGTGCCCCCTTACTATGATTACTATATATATATATATATATATATATATATATATATATATATATTGTTTTTGTAATGCAGCAGGCACAAGCTTAAAGGAAGCCATGTTAGAAATGGTTATGGATTGAAGAGCAAAGCATTTGTGGGCACATTTACATGTTCCTGCTCAGCTTCCCAGAGTGCAGTGTAATAACTGTACAACTGTAACTTAGGATGCCCAAGCTTGTGCATTGTTGCTATTGGCAGAAATACATAACTGCTCACAAGTGTATATGGTTTATTTACTGTATGGTAAAATGGTAATGCAAACATCACAAATGTCACTTACAAATCGTTTAAAAATAACCATGGAAGAAGATATGTTAAATCACAAGATACATATTTACAGACCTGGTAAACACTCATTTAGTTCATCAAAAAGTTCATCTCCAGTGATTGAAACCAGTAAATATGGCTATGCTGCTCTGTTAAGATCTCACTATGCTACATCAAATAACATAGGAATTTATGAGGTTTATTTCACTACATTTACCAATAGCCTAATGCCACAAAAGTTTTGCTTTTGGGGTTATTAATTAATTATAATAATCAAAATAATTGTTTTTTCATTTTGTTTCTAAGAAGTAAATATTGATCTTTAGTTTGATCAACATGAATATTATATCATAAAATTAATTACCGGTACATTAATTTCAGAAAGAACCAGAAACTATGATATACAAACTATTGCAACTACACAGATGTTTTGGAGAAATTGTATACATGTATGTTTAATGAGATATTGTGTATAAAGCACTTCATGCAGAATATGCTGGGGTATCCTTGGTACAATTACTATCATGTGAATATTAGCAAATATGAAACAGCTTCACAGCTAATCCTGAAACGGTCTTTTGATGATTTTTGAGGAAACTTAAGTAAACTATATTCCAGCTGTGGAGCATGAATCATCGTCTAGTTTGGAAATAACAAATGGCCATCAGTCAGTTGGCTTAAACATCCTTTCCTTACCCAGAACAATTATGGTGGCCCTTTTCATTGTCATTTATCATTTTAAATTGCATCATAATATATACTAAAAAAACAAACAAATTTCCACGGAAGGAAAACAGTAAAAAAAATAGAAAACATTACAGGCAGTAATTTCTAATGTGTCAGTTATTATTCATTTAAAGTGAATAGCGAATATTTCATACGCAAAATAAAAGCATGATGCCAGGCAAGTTGATAAAAGTAATAGGCTTAACTCAAGAGGGTCACCACACTCCCTGATTTGTTAATGTTTAATTACTCCTGATGAAGAACATATGAATTTCAATTTATGTGATATATTTTGAATAGGGGAATTCGATTTTCTGATATTTTTAATAGTTAATATTTTGGTTGAATGGAATAAGTAGGTCATCTTTCATTGTGACCAAAGAGCATATACATGTTCTGGAATATAATAATCTGTTTTCTGCTAAATAAAGGGCACTACAATGCTTTGTCCAAATGCATGTTATATATTTTTATGCTTAGATTCTAGAAATGATGTTCATTTTATATTTGGAAAAAATTGTATTTTGTGTCCACAGCCCACAAACAAATTAGCAGTAACCTTTAAGACAACCATTACACATGCACAAGACATGTATGAGTAAAGCTTTATCATACTTGGTATGAGGTATCAGTGTTTGGTTATGGAATCTTTGCATCA
Organism: Discoglossus pictus; assembly: GCA_027410445.1. Taxonomy (NCBI): domain Eukaryota; kingdom Metazoa; phylum Chordata; class Amphibia; order Anura; family Alytidae; genus Discoglossus; species Discoglossus pictus. Next base: position 391,711,624 of record CM050164.1, read on the forward strand.
TTATGAAATGTGTGGAATTATATGAGTCCACATTGCTTTGTTAGTTTTAGATAAAATGTTGCTTTTGTTGTGTTCTATGAAGAAGTCATGTTGTAATTTGTCATGATGATAAATAGGTATATTTTAAATGTATGTTTGGTTTTACTTTATTAGAATTTGCTACATTTATAATTCAAAAAGCACAAGTCATTCTATACATAGTTATTATGGCACATATGTTTAGCCAAATTCACTGAAGGGCCTAGAAAAAAATAATAATTTTAACTATAATAATGACATGGGGTGCTCAAGTCTGTCACCTTCATCTTACCGGGATGGTGTAACCATCTCTCATTGAATTGTAATGGAAAACACAAGTCCACAATTTATTTCTGAAGATAATATATTATGTCAATCATAATATTAATATGAGTTAACAATTTAGGGATCTAACCTTACCACTATTAGGATCTACCTTTCATGTCTTACAAGTAGTAGATAACAGTATAAACAACTTTTAAATTGATGGTGTTAAAAAAGGGATTGTGAGGAAAAGAATATAGTTCATATTCCCATCATTTTTAGCATGGTGCTAGTCCAATCTTATATAAGCTGTGACAAAGTGTCACTACAACTTTCTCACTACTGCATAGATTTTGTGGTAGAGTATAGGGAAATTTTCTTGAAACATATTTTGTAATAGACAAAAGGATCTTCAGGCCAATGTTGGAGGAGGAAACATTTACATTATATGTTTCCTCACAAAAGATCAACATTTGTAATCACAATCATTTTTCTACTAATGAATACAGGAACCTTATACATAGATGGGACTATTGTTATTCATATAAAGCACACTGATTTGATTTACTCATAGGCATATTTACGTTTTATCCTGTCCTAACTCATTTTGGTTTGTGTGCCCCCACCCAGCACTTGCAGCTCCTCCTTTTCCCTTTCTATATCTCAAATAAGTGTATACGTATATATGGTATTGCAAAGTGTGTGAAGTCCACTTACAGACAGAAATATCACTGTATATGGAATTTCTGTTCATATACTAACACATTTCAATGTATTGCACATCATTTCAGGCAGATAATGTGCTGCCTTAGGCCTGTTCCTCGTGGACTATACAGAAACACCCCCCTAAATGTACTTTATGATTATTGTCCCTAGCATGTATTTTGTCTTTATGTCATTATAATATGGTATATATATATAAGAAATAGATTTATGTAATAAATGTATGTTTGGTGACTACAAAAATAAATACTAAAAGTAATGCCATTACTTTAAATGGTGTCTGCTAATATTGAACATCTGACAGTTATTTCTTAGTCTTCCTTTATGTAAACACTGCAGAGATCATTTAGTGGTGTGAAAGGTCACATTTTATATACTCTCAGCAATAAGTGAAGATTATCTCTCAAGGTTTTTATAACAATACATACTATTTATGTCTGTGTTCAAGCTGGCATCATGTAGATTGTTATTCTTTCTGTGAGATGGAGCCTTGACCAGAACCATGGCCATAAAGAATGGATGTATTTGTGTTACCCACCCCCAATTGATTTGTCTCATTTGCTTGAGGCTTTTCAAACCTCTTTGAATAAACAAAACCAGGTTTGAAAACAGAAAAAAGTTAATAATAGGGGCTGCTCTGCGTTTCATCTCAGGAAGGAAGTAATTGCTGAGCGGTTTGCTGTTACTTTGGTTGCACAATTTGCAGCCCTTTCGTGCAGTGAAAGACTTATGGAAAAGAAGGGAGATAGGCAGCGCGGGTGGGAATACCAGCCTGTTAACCCATTGCTTGCCCACAATAAATGGGTGCTATTAGATGGGTAAATGAAAAGCAAACTGACATTTGATAAAGTATTTTGATTCAGGCATCACTAATAGTTTCTAAAGTGTGTGTAACACTCTGGAAAAATGTTGTACAGATTTCCAAACAAGGCACAGTGCGCAAAGCGCAGGACCACCCGTGCATGCGAAAAGCGAGGCGCCAGCCAGGGGAGCGAGGAGGGAGGAAAGAGACAAAGCGGGTAAGGGACACAGGGGAGGGAGGAAGGGGGAAAGAGACAGAGGGGAAAAGGGGGAAAGAGACACAGGGGGAAGGAGGGGGGAAAGAGACACAAAGAAAAGGGGGAAAGAGACACAGGGGAGGGAGGAGGGGGGAAAGAGACACAGGTAAGGGAGAGCGGGAAAGAGACACAGAGGAGGGAGATGGGGGAAGACACATAAAAGGGAGAGGGGGAAGAGACACAAGGGAACTCGGGAATTAGACACAGGGGGAAAGAGACACAGGGAAAAGAGGAGGGGGAAGAGACACAGGGGAGGGAAGAGGGAGAAAGAGAGACAGGGGATAGGGGGAAAGAGACAGAGGGGGAAAGAGACACAGGGGAGGGTGGAGGGGGAAGAGACATAGGGTAGGGAGAGGGGCGAAGAGACATTTGGGGGAGAGACACGGGGAGGGAGATGGGGAAGAGTCAAAGAGGAGGGAGAGGGGGGAGAAGAGACACAGGGGAGGGAGGGTGGGGAAGAGACACATGTAATATTATACCGTCATTTATGACGGATAAACGACTAGTAAAATATAATTTAACAAAGAATGAATCATTAAAGAACAACTGTAGTCCTGTTTTTTTTTTGTAATAACTAAACTTGACAACAGAATTGTATAAAGTGCACAATCTCTAAATGTTTAACCTTTTTACATAAGTATTCTCTACTATGTGCTTCTATTCTCTTTTGAGTCAAGCCTTTTGTTACTTTCTCATACGTATGTGTCATTGCAAACTGATGAGCTTCCCATTAGTCCTGTTGAAATCACATACACATACACATTATACAGATGGCTGCTTCCTCTACATTCAATGTGTCATACCATCTCAGGAAGTAGATCAACAGAAGCCAAAATAGTAGATTCCACTACAGCATAATTGCTGTACATTCTAAAAACATATATTTACATAGTTATATAGTTACATAGTAATTGAGATTGAAAAAAGAGTTTTAATTCATCAAGTTCAACCTTTTTAGATCTCCTCTGATCTGCAATATGCAGATTGATTGTTAATTGAACCAGAGAAAAGCTAACAGAAAAAAAAACAATTGACACATTGCCAATGGTCTCATATGGAAAAAAATAAAATTCCTTCCTGATCCCAGATACATGCAATCAAATTCCTCCTGGATCAATACTCCTTCTCTGGTTATCCAGTTAAGTATTGGACAAGTTAAATATTGGATTACAGTGGGCCTTTAAAGATGAGGAGCTGGTTTCCAGTAATGACCTGCTCTGTTAGTCAAATGGGGCCCTTGGGCAGTTAAACTGGGTGGTAGCCCAGGGAATTTCCTGCATGTGACACCAGGGTTACCCACATGGTATTTACTTTAAAAAAAATCCCTATGGATTCTCATTTATGGGGGTACAGCGGGTGTTGTACCCCAGTTATTCCCATTTAGGGGCATACATTTTTGCCATGGGCAACAAAACCCATGAGCCGGCCATCCTGTTACCATTTCTATGACTGAAAACAAAAGAGTGTGTCTGCACTCAATTTAATAAATTTCACATCAGTGGTCATCATTGGAAAATATTAAACCAGTTTATCACTTCTGGACTCCCCAGATATAAATTCCAGTAAATAACTGTATTTAAAGTTCAGCCAGGCTTGTTTTAAATAGTGAAATGTGTTCGTAGACATAGTACTGAGCTTTCAAACAACCAAATGTTTATTCATCTGCTGAGCCCCCTCAGGCAAAGAGAAATGGCTCTCCGATAATCAAGAACAATCAAAAATGTTAGAAATAACATTTATAAAAGTGATAAGTACTTGAATTGTTCTGGGAATCCTGGAGCAGAACATAATAGTGGTAATTCCTATGTGGTTCTTGTGAAAGAGTATGGGTTAATTAGATGGAGCAGCTACTGCTGACATGTAAGTGTATTCTTTCAAAGTAGAGGTATATCAGTTCTGTATATCTTAACATCATGTTTCAGGAGGACTAATAAAATATAGCACAGCCTTTGATGAGCTAACAAAACACAAGTCTATTTAGGTAAAACTGAGTACAAAAATGGAAATAGGTAAAGGAGTATGAATAAGCATGCATTAAACCATACAAGTTTACTTAGCAGTGAAGGAGTTAAATAGGTTTGGGTATGATCGTAAGAGAAGTAAACAAATGCCCAGCCTCTCTGTGTTCACTCATTTCCTAATTAGTGGTTCTCTAATCAGTGCTTCCTTCCTTAAAAGTTTCAAGATGGATTTCAGCTTAGCACTGTTTATCCTTTTGTAGCATCACTACTGGTAGGAGCTAACTCAAGATCATTTCACAGGGTCTCCTACCACAGACAAGTATTTTGTATATTGTCGGTGTTAACGTTGACCGTATATAGATGCCATGCTGAAAGTACTTTATACATATAGATAGCCATGCTGAAAGTAATTTATATGTGGATCCAACTGCTACTTAAAGGAACAATTGAATCCCAAGACTTCTCATGAAGTGAAAGGAGCATATCTTCAGCATTACTAAAAAATATAACATTGAGAGTCTGCAAGACTTACTTGTGTTCCCTGTGCAAAGGCATCTTATGAAAATATAAGGATTCATTCATCTACAGAGTCACAGTTCTTAAAAATCGTAGTAGTTTATTTTAATGATCTGTCTTTTAACAGAAATATAGTAATAAAAGCAACATGGAGGGGACTTCCAGGAGGCTGCTATGTTGAGCAGTAGTGCAAGACACACACTCAACCCCACACTGTTTTTTGCCGACTAGTGGTTGTTCTTCAGGCTGCCTATAAGGACATACCCCAAACTAAGTATCCATATACTGCTGAGCCTACTAGGCATGTGTTGTGGAAAAATACAAATACCCTTAAATTGTTTAGTGTATATATATATATATATATATATATATATATATATATATATATATAGCATTTATCACTTTTTGCAGCACTTATGAATTTTAGCTCAGAACCAGTATTTTTTCCATTATAGACCGTGAGGTATGAAACAGTTAATTAGACATTTTGCTTAAATTCATTGTTATCTGATTATAGTCTTGCCTCTATCAATCTATCAGTGCCCATGTGTTACCTTCGTTTGTCTTAATAAAATGATTATATATATATATATATATATATATATATATATATATATATATATATATTTCCATAAAATAAAAAAGCAATATGGGTTACTGTTTTTGGGTTACTGTTAGAGGCAAATAAAATGGCGCATACTCTAAAGGACAAAACTTATAGGGATTTGAATATACTGAAAGTGTCTGTTTGTACAGTGTGAAAGTTGCAGTTACTTCTATCAGAAGTTTATTAGTTTACAAGGACACACTCATCTGACAAGGCAATAGGTAGCAACAGGGAAGAAAACAAAATGGAGCCACTCAGTAAAGAATAACTGCATAAAAATTTACAAAATATAAATTATTTTACTTTCCAAAACTTTTTTCCCATTATAATGTTTAGTTATTTAAAAAAACTTAAATGGAAAATAAGATGAACATGCATACGTGGAAAATCAACATGCTTACACATGCAAACATACAGATTTGATAAGTCTTGAAGTGACTCATAGTATGTGGTACCAAAAAAATTACATAAAGTATCTAAAACAATCAGATTTTTGCTTTAAAGCAGTGGTGATTAACTTGGTCCCTACTGCCCACTAGTGGGCATTTCAAGCTTTCATGGTGGGCAGCGGCGTAATCGCTAGGTACGTCACTGATGAGTGACATCACTTGCGCCGGAGATCCACAGCTTGGCTTTGTGGAGAGCTGGTGAGAGAGCCTATGGACAACAGTCAGGACCAGATCACTATCTAACAACTACAGGGCAATACATAGCCAGAGTATGATTGATGTAACCAGAAATGAGATAAGGTAAATTGAGTTACTGCGGCATTGGTAGGTAAATTTTACCATCAAGAGTGGGCGGTAGGTATTAAAAGGTTGACGAATCCTGGTTTAGAGCATGTGGACAAGATGGATCATATTTACATATTCTCCAATAGGAAGAAAACAGAAGAAGTAATTAATAATATGTATCTTAGACAAGCAATACTTACGCCACAATTGTGTTTAATAAGAACATTCCCATGAGAATTTAAATTCACAAGTAAAAAATCATTAGCAACAATGTTTAGTGTTGTAAAATTACAGATTGCAAATAAATTAGGAAAAAATTAGAACTCTTCTGATGCATTATCCCTGAGAAAAGAGATGACGGGGCCTGTTTGGAAAGTCTAATAAACTCATTAGTAAACAGGTCATTACATTACGACAAGAAATTAGACTATTGGACCAATAGAGTTATACAAACAAAGCAAAAGAGATCTATATTTCTATGTGTCTGTGTTTAGTTGGAATAGTGTTTGATATGGTTGGACTAAGCACACAACCCACCTGCCGCCCGGCTACCGACAGGAATGTTAGTCGGGTAAGAGGAGTATTGGAGCAGCCAGATCCTGGAGATTCATCAGAGCCTGGCTATTGTCATAGCCATATAAAAGAACTTTAAAAGACTATGATCGCCTTATCAGTTCTCTGTCTATTACCTGGCCCTGTTGCATCATGAATATTAATGTTGTGAGATGAACCTCCCTCATTCTAATTTACTTGTGCTTATGTGTACTTGACATGTCAGAATCACATTTAAAAATCTAGTTATATTATTTGGAAAATATAATAAGTATTGCACGTTATATTAAACCATATTAGAGTTGAATCTGATATAAAACATGTATTATTGGATTTGGATACATGTTATATGTTATAATCACTGGCTCCCAGAATACTCTTCAATTTAGTTGGGGGCTGCAGGCTTATTTGCCTAATAGGCTTTTACATAGGTGTGACATAATTAGCAAACAGTTCTTTGGTTATTTTCTGCCTATCAATAACACAATACATATAGAACCAGAACCTCAGCAACAGATTGAACTAGATACAAATATACTTTTTTTTTTTAAACGTATGTAGTTGGTTACTAACTATATCATAGTCTCCATAACGTACATATATTTATTTCATAGTTACCCTTATACAATTAGGCAAACAAAAAAGACCTGCTATCCCCTATGAGACCAGGGATCCCTTGCGATTCCCCCTTCCACCCGCTAGATCCTATCAGCCAGGGGATCCCTCATCTAAATTATATATGAACCCCCATAACAGTATGGAATGGAGGCCTATATCAGTAACATACGGAAACAGAAACATAGCTAAATTGTAAAGGTACAAATGTTTTCTTTCATGCCTTCTTTGTAAAGTCACATATTTATTTCAACAACAACTAAATAACAGTAATACAAAGAAACTTGAAACAAAACGCAATAAAACACTAGCTGAAGGCCAAAATAAAATGTAACAATAGAACCTATTCCAAGTCATTTATGGTTGCTGCAGGATAAAGCACTCCGTTTAGTCTGAGGTACAAGGTCTGTACAAAAGATTATACCCTTGATAGTGCTCATTATAAGTTGGTGCCCTGGGTGGCCACCCACTTCACCCAGAGCGCACCACCAGCCATCATGGTGAGAAACTATAGAGCATGGAAACAGGATTTCATTTTTTATTATGTTTTTTTCTAAAATAGCAGCATTTTCTGTATTCATTTCCAAAGGGGAACAAAAGAATATGAGACCGAAAAGAAGAGTAGACGGACTGAATGGTAGGTGTTGGGTTGATATAAGTGACTGTGTCAGAGATTAGGGTTTGAAATAGTTGTGCATGTTTGTACTAGTTATGATATGTGATAAATTTCATGAAGACTGTAAGCTGGAGTCGGAGAGGAGATGATGGTCTTTTGCTGCGGGCAGGAGAGGTTTGGGGAATATTTGGAAGGAGAGGAGATATAGTGAGGACTGGTGTATGTCAGAGTCAGAATTGTAAATGTAATTCTGGGAGAAATGGGGAACAAGTGAAGGAAATAACAGAAAAAGAACAGTGGAAGATGTACTGGAAATGGATACATCTGATAGAAGGTGCATTGAAGTGGGGCTGGTAGTTGTCAAGCTTTAATCTTGCAATGTGAAAGCACTATACATGCTAGATTTTAAGCTCAAAGACAGGGCCCTCCACTCTTCTGCTGTGTTAATATTGTTATACCATTCAACTTAACCCTTATACAGTGCTGTGGAATATGTTGGCTCGTTACAAATAAACAAAATAATAATAATGAGAGTTATATGATAACTAGCGAATTGCCCGTCAAAAAATGACGGCAAAGAAATTGTAAGTGAGCTAATGGTTTTTGGTGTTTATAATGTGGCTGATTTAGCGTCCTTCGTTTTCTATGTCATGCAACTTTTTCGGAATATCCGTAGCTGTTTGGTGGTGTTTTGCGTGTTTATGGTGGTGTTTTGCGTGTTTAGGGACCTTTAGCCTCGTTTTCATTTTCTTCGGCGGACATTTTTTCTCTCGCTTAGGTGATTTTCGGGTCTCCAAACTCTGAAATTTGTGCTTAAATGGAGGTGTAACTTCACTTGCAGAGGTCCTGGGTGCCCCCCCTTGCTGTGAGTAACCTTTTTATGTGTTTGTTGTTTGTATTTATTGTTTTTGTAATCTTTTTGGGGTCGCACTGGTTGCGTCCTTGTTTTTTAATCTCGTAGGTGTTTTTCGGCAAATACGTAGGTGTATGGTGGTGTTTTGCGTCGTTAGACTGCTGTAGCCTCGTTTTCGTTTTTTTGGGCGGCCATTTTTTCTCTCGCTTAGAGAATTTTTTAGTGTCTAAACTCTTTTAATTTGAGTTAAATTGAGGTGTAACTTTAGATCCTTTCCAGCAACTGCGGCCCTCGCTTCGTCAACGTGATCAACGGCTCGCATGCTCACAACTATATATGTGATTGAAGATCAGCTCTAAGAGTGATTTTGGTTGTTGTAGTAGGACAGAAAATCAGAAGTACTTCAGTTTTAAAAATGTTGTAGTTATATACTGTATATGTCACCTATGAAGAGACACCAGTTACATTGCATACTAGAGAAAAGACAGAATACTTTGAACATAAATAGCTATGTGTGCAGTTGCATAGAAATGGCCTTAGAGGCCAAAGAAGCTAACCAACAGCCTTATTAAATTGCGATTCGGCCAATTAAATAGGGCTCTATATAAGCACATAGCATTTTTTTTTTTACAAAAGTTTTTAGTTAGTGAACTTCTATCCAAAAGCAAGGTCTTGACTAACTAAAAACTTCTGTAAAAAAAATATGCTATGTGCTTACATAGAGCCATATTCAATTGGCCGAATCGCAATTTAATAAGGCTGCAAATCTGGGTTATACTCTGAATTTAAGGATATAGCCAGTGTTTTATTTTTGTTAGGTTACTAACCACAAATACACTTAGCTTATGCTGGGCAAGAGAGTGAGAAAATCACTCCACATAATACACATCCGAAAACCTGTTTCAAGCTCAAAATACCAAGAAATGCAATGTTACTAATGCGTTCTGGAAATTGGGCAGGGTAAATCTTAATCAGGGTTAATATTTAACAGATTCTCACTTAATGCAATTGCTTAAGGGTGTTTAAATTGATCAAGTCCAGTTTGAAGCCACACAAATGAACGTCTTATTTTATTGAATGTTTTTCTTTATCGAGAATACAGATTTTTTTTTTACCTAGCCAACATGATCAGGCTCATCATTGAAAATAGTTATGAATTATGTAACCACAAAAGGATTATTTCAAAATCTAGTTACTGTTCTTATAAAAACACTACTATAAAATGACAAAATATAAAGTTCTTAACTTGTGTTGAAATCATAAGTGAAGAAATACAGTGTAGGATGGGGTAAGCTGATTGCATATTGTAATAAGTAAAAATAAACAATATATCAAGGTTACCATATTTTTCCATCCGGGGAAATGACGTAAATAACTTTTATGTGAGAGCCCACAAAAATTAATAATTCCCTCATTTTGATGTTCTTGAGAGGCAGATGGTTATACGGCAAGTTCAAAATACAAGCTTTTAAGGAAGGCTCAAGGCAACTCCAGTGATTTATTTTGTGTGTGGTTTACAGTCAGTATACAGATATTGCTAGCAGGGAATGAATATAAATAAGATCACTTTGTTCTTACCTCTTTATATTTTTATAAGGAAAACTGTGTTGTTTCATTTCTTCATGGTATTTTGTTTAAGGAGTTATGGAAAAGTTCTGAAAATAGTTTTTAAAGAGTTGTTTACAAGCTGCTAATAGTTGTTTGATTAAAAAATACAAAAATCTAGCATTAAAAAATGATTTGAACAAAATGTAATTACAAATTGTAAAAGAAAGTACTTCAAACATAAATGTTCACATGAACATGCACAAAGTGCAAATGGTACATGTGGTTTGAGCAAAATAATGGTCTGTTTTATTGTTTATTTTGTGCACATTAAATGGAATATGAAAAAAGCAGTTATGCCATGCTGTATGTGCCCCACCCTGTGTCACACTTGTCCAACTCCAGTAATCGAGGGCAGGAAGTCATCAGATTTCAGAATATTCTCATTTGAGTAGAGGTAGGTAAATTAAAAGAACTACGCCACTGACTGATCTAGTTGTACTCAAACAGCAAACCTGAGAGGATGCAATAGGTAGCCAGGACATAGAAGGCTGCCTGGCAAGAAGAAGCAGAAAGAGTATTTGTACACACAACAATGCAATATAAAATGGCTACTATACGTTTTAAGGCATGTATGTTTACACTACAACACCTGACTTTTGTATTGCAATATAATCAGTTGAATCATATCTTTCCATCTCACTTCTACTCTTTGTTCTGTTTTTCCAGTCTTCACTTTTTCCCTTTTCAATTTCTTTTTTTTTTTTATATATATATAAAAACAATACATATTTATTAATTATGAAAGACAATTCAAAATAAAACATGGTTCCATGCCACAGGAAATTATCAAGAAATGCATACAGGAACACACTACATGAAATATATACTATGTTCCTGTATGCACTCCCCTTTTCACTTTCTACCTCCCATCTTATCCATATCTTCACACTATTTTCCCCTGGTAAGTATCATGTAGCAATTAAAACTGGTGGGAAGTGAGGAGAGGGAAGCATGTGTTAGGCAGTGATATGAAAATGGTACTACACATTAGCAAAACATATACAGTAGATTTCAATCCATGCATGACTACAGCAAAAATACATTTCTGTATTTTCCTCTGAATATTTTTTTTGTCTGCTTTACATACATTTTGTTTCTAGTTATCACCCTTAATATCTATTAGTTGTGAGTAATGCCTATGAGATAAGTTCTGCACAGGCGTTGCTCACAAGCTGATTGCCGCACATTTGTGGGAATCACATAACTGCGGATGCACTAATGTGCAACTGCTGATGCGCATATGTGGGGCAGCCGCATAACAAAGGGAGAGAGAGAGGGAGAGAGGGAGGAAGAGAGAGGGAGGAGGGGAGAGGGAGGAAGAGAGAGTGAGAGAGAGAAATAGGGAAAGAGAGATAGGGAGAGGGAGAGACAGAGGGGGAGAGACAGAGGGGAGAGGGAGGCAGAGAGAGCAGAAGGGAGAGAGAGAGAGGGAGGAAGAGAGAGTAAGGAGGAGAGAGGGAGGAAGAGAGAGTGAGAGAGAGAGAAATAGGGAAAGAGAGAGAGGGAGAGGGAGAGACAGAGGGGGAGAGACAGAGGGAGAGGGGAGACAGAGAGAGCAGAAGGGAGAGAGAGAGGGAGGGGGACAGAGAAAGGGAGGGAGGCAGATGGAGAGAGCGAGGGAGGGAAGAGGGAGGAAGAGAAAGGGGGAGAGAGAGGGAGGGAGCAAGAAAAGGAGGGATATAGAGAAAGAGAGGGAGAGAGAGAGATAAGAGAGGGAGGGGTGGGAGGGAGAAGGAGAGAGGGAGGAAGAGAGAGAGAGGGAGGTAGGGGGAGACAGGGAGGGAGAGAGGGAGGTAGGGGGAGAGAGGGAGGGAGAGGGAGGGGAAAGGGAGGCAGAGAAGAGAGATTGAGAGAGAGAGAGAGAGAGAGAGAGAAATAGGGAAAGAGAGAGGGGGAGATAGGAGAGACAGAGATTTGAAGAATGTGATCATCTTTATTTCAAATGCTTTTCTCTCTTGGATGCTTTTACATTTTCCTCTGAGTATTTTGACTTTTAAGTTTTGAATGGAGTGAACTTAAAAGTTAAAATACTCAGAGAAAAATGTAAAAGCATCCAAGAGAGAAAAGCATTTGAAATAAAGATGATCACATTCTTCAACTATAAAAACACAGGACTTAAAATAGACTTGGGCTTTCTAACACATTATCAGAATTTCATGTGATTTTTTTCTTTTTCTTCTTATACTATAACAGACTTAGCACGCTTACTGAGGTGTTTGTCCAACAGGAAAGATATCACTGTGGACTACAGTGCACTGCTTTTACATGTATATATTGATGTATATGTGTATATAATATGTGTATATATGTTTCCTTTGCTATGTTATGTTTATTCCCCATATATGTATTTACCTGATGATGTCAGATGCTGTTTCCACTCTATCTGCATCTGCCGTTATTATTCAAACTGAGGGTTCCATCTCATGTAGTATTGCTTGAGACTTGATAAAGGGAGGGTAAACCTCTCGAAATCTCGTCATTATAAATAAGACGTTTGTCCAATACAAAAGGTATCTAATTATATTGCAATACTCATTATTAATCTATGTATATATATATATATATATATGTATATATATATGGATTAATAATTACTAAATTACCAGATTACTGGACATTCACAGCTGCTTCACTCTTCAATTATATATATATATATATATATATATATATATATATATATATACTAGTCGATTGTTTGTCATAAATGACGGTATAATAAGTCTTCTGTCTGCTTGTGCGCCCTCTCTCTCTATGCCCTCTCCCTCTCTCTGTGCTCACTCTTTCTCTCTGTTTTTGTGGGAAGGTAGTTCACCACAACAATTATTTAATTTATGGTGGGCAAAACAGCTATAGAAGCCCTGCACCGTACAGTAGTACAGTAAATAAATAGTACATCTGTGTTCACATTTGAACATCTAAAACAAGTTAAAAAAAAACATGTTTTCTGCTCAGAATTCAGAGAAATGCAGTTATTGCACTGCATTCTGGGAACCTGAGAAGGGACATTCAAATGTGCCCACAAAGGCACATATATATATTTGTTGTTGTTCAGTCCTTCAGTCATGTTTGACTCTCGGTGACCACATGGACCACAGCACCCAGGCACATCTTTCTGTGTTTCTGGATGTGGCTATCCATATGGTTTTCATGAGAAAGATACTGGAGTGAGTTGTCAGTTCCTTCTCCAGTTGACTACAAAAGTTCAAAAAAGGGGAAAAAATGTATGGTGATATACGTTTGGGTTGTAGTAATACACACATGTATTATTGTACTTACAAAATATAAAAATTGCAGATACATGTTCACAATCTCTAACAGTACGCACAAATGTCATGTTAAGATAAATAGACCTTACATACAGCCTCATTAAATTAGCCCTCGTAGTTCCCTCGGTCTTGCACAAGACATTTTTTTGCTGTTTTCGAGGACCGATTCCACAATATGTCTCTCGCAGCCTGCTTTGCGAGATGACACCGAAAAACGTCCGAGAATAGACTCAGAGAGAGCTACGTAGTAACATGCAGCCATAAATCTATGAGGTGAACCTCACACCTGGGAAGAATCCCCACAGGCACAAAAAAGTACCCGCAAGGGATCCTAAAGCCTATACGTGCTGCATCGGAGCAGCCCGACACCGCCATCTGATGCTCCCCCTGCTCCCTAAACACATCCCCATGCTGCAGGGGTCCCTATCGGGAACCCTGCAGCCTCCCCACATTAACCCCTTGCAGCGGCATAGATCAGACCCCCACTGCATTTAAAAAATTCAAATTCTCCACCGCGGGTCCTTAAAGGGCACGTGGCAAACCATTAGCCAATCCCAGCCGTGGGATACTGTAAGTACCCCCGGGGGAAACCTAACATTAAACCCCCTCTATGCTGGGGGTCCACAGTGGGACCCCTGAAGTGTCCACACATTAACCCCTTGCAGCAGGGGTCCATAGGGACCCCCACAGCCCCCACATTAAACCTTTGCAGCGCGGGGCCCGGATCGGCAATGATCGTGACCCCGCTGCATTTAAAAATTTAAATTGTCTGCCTCGTGGGTCCTTAAAGAGCCGTAAAGGTCCTGAAAGGACACGGGCTAAAAAATATTAACCCCTGCCGCGGGGGTACTATGAGTACCCCCCAGGCACCTAAAATTAACCCCATCACTCATGGGGCTCTATACAGAGCCCCATGAGCCCTTAATTAACCCTGTCACTCATGGGGGTCAATACAGACCCCCATAAGCCCTTAATTAACTTTGTCATTCATGGTGGTCAATATAGACCCCCATGAGCCCTTAATTAACCCTATAACTCATGGGGCTCTATTCAGAGCCCTGTGAGATTAAAATGAACCCCCTCAGTCCAATATATAGACCCCTATATGACACTATTAACCCCTAGGTTAACCCTACAAGTGCCATGAGGGTCCTCCAGGACTCTCATGACAAAGTCAAAGCACTACACTATTAACCCTAACTATACCCCATACTAAACCCTACCTATCCCTATCTGGGCATATCTAACCCTATCTGGACCAAATAACTCTTACTGTGCCTATCTAACCCTATCTGGACCTAATAACCCTAACTGGGCCTATTTAATCCCTTCTAGCCTTATTCAACCCCATGTAAGTCTATTTAACCCCTTTTAGCCCTATTTAACCCCATCACTTATGGGAGTCTATACAGGCCCAGATAAGCCTCCATCTTACCCCATCCCTTATGGGGGTCTATACAGACCCCAGTAATCCTCTATTTAATGCAATCAGTCCCATAAGGGTCTATGAAGACCCTTATAGGACAATGAGAACCCTATTATTAATGCCATAAGTGCCATGAGGGTCCTCATGACACTACCTACCTAAGCCCCCTATTAACCCCCCACCCCACTAATTACACAAAATAAAAAAGCTAAGGTACAAAAAAAAAAAAAATTATGTTACCAAAAATAAAAACACCTAAGATACAAAAAATAAAAAAAGGACATCACAAGCCCCACTACAAAAAATAAAAAAAATTATTACACACCTGCAAAGAAAAGGCATACACAAATATACATTACATTACAGTAATAGATATATTATAAATATACCCCTAACTACAATACATTTCCCCCTATTTATACATTACCCCCTATCTAGCCATTATCCCTTATCTAGACATAACCCCCTATATATACATTACCCCTGATCTATACATTTCCCCCAATCTAGACATTACCCCTATCTATACATAACACCCTATCTAGTCATTAGCCCCTAAATCTAAGCTAAAATAGAATAAATAAAACAATTTACCTTTGCAGATGTCCCTTCAGATCGCACCCCCTAGTAAAAAAAGAAACATCAAATTAGTACATAATTGAAAAGTACATATAAAAAATAAACATTATAAATACTGTATTGAACTCACCTTTCCACCACGTCCCCGTCCATCTTTTTCTGTTCTCCAGCTCGGCCCCTGGAAAAAAGAAGCATCGCATTAGTATAACACATATACAAATACACACAACAAAAATAAACAATAGACATTATAAATTTAAAACGTACCTGTCTGCGAAGTCTTCGGCCTTTTCCTCTTCTGCCCCATCTGGGTCCTTGAAAAATCTGCGCTAAACTAATGGAGCTCCACACTTGCGGAGCTCCTCGACGCTAAATAGACCCAGTTAGGGTTATTAGGTTCAGTTAGGTTTAAATAGGCCCAGTTAGGGTTAGATAGGCCCAGTTAGGGTTATTAGGTTCAGTTAGGTTTAAATAGGCCCAGTTAGGGTTAGATAGGCTCAGTAAGGGTTATTAGGTTCAGATAGGGTTAGATAGGCCCAGTTAGGGTTAGATAGGGTTTAGTATTGATTAATGGGGTATAGTTAGGGTTAAGGAGTTAATGGGGTATAGTTAGGGTTAATAGTGTAGTGTAGTGCTTAGACTTTGTCATGAGGGTCCTGGAGGACCCTCATGGTACTTGTAGAGTTAACCAAGGGGTTAATAGTGTCCTATAGGGGTCTGTATAGACCCCTATTGGACTGAGGGGGTTCATTTTAGTCAAATGGGGCTCTGTATAGAGCCCCATGAGCTATAGGGTTAATTAAGGGTCTCATGGTGGTCTGTATTGACCCCCATGATTGACAGGGTTAATTAAGGGCTTATGGGGGACTGTACTGACCCCCATGAGTGACAGGGTTAATTAAGGGCTCATGGGGGTCTGTATTGACCCCCATCAGTGACAGGGTTAATAAGGGCTTATGGGGGTCTGTATTGACCCCCCCGAGTGACAGGGTTAATTAAGGGCTCATGGGGCTCTGTATAGAACCCCATGAGCTATAGGATTAATTAAGGGCTCATGGGGGTCTGTATTGACCCCCATGAGTTGTAGGGTTAATTTTAGGCTCATGGGGGTCTGTAGTTACCCCATGAGTGACAGGGTTAATTAAGGGCTCATGGGGCTCTGTATAGAACCCCATGAGCTATAGGATTAATTAAGGGCTCATGGGGGTCTGTATTGACCCCCATGAGTGACACAGTTAATTAAGGGCTTATGGGGGTCTGTATTGACCCCCCATGAGCTATAGGGTTAATTTTAGGCTCATGGGGGTCTGTAGTTACCCCATGAGTGACATGGATAATTAAGGGTTTATGGGGGTCTGTATGCACCCCATGAGTTATACGGTTAATTTAGGGCTCACAGGTTTTTGTATAGAGCCCCATGAGTTATAGGGTTAATTAAGGGCTCATGGGGGTCTTTATTGACCCTTATGAGTGACAGGGTTAATTAAGGGCTCATGGAGCTCTGTATAGAACCCCATGAGCTATAGGATTAATTAAGGGCTCATGGAGGTCTGTATTGATCCCCATGAGTGACAGAGTTAATTAAGGGCTTATGGGGTCTGTACTGACCCCCATATGTGACAGTGTTAATTAGGGGCTCATGGGGCACTGTATAGAGCCCCATGAGTTATAGGGGTCATTAGGGGCTCATGGGGCTCTCTTTAAAGCCCCATGAGTGATGGGGTTAATTTTATGTGCCTGGGGGTGTACTTATAGCACCCCCGTGGCAGGGGTTAATATTTTTTTAGCGCGAGTCCCTTAAGGAGAGGCGGGAAATTTGAATCTTTAAATGCAGCGGGTCACAATCAATGCCGAGACCACCGCAACAAGGGTTAATATGGGGACACTTTGGGGGGTCCGATGGGGAACCCCAGCATTGAGGGGGGATAATGTTAGGTGCCACGGGGGTACAGTACTTACAGTACCCCCGCAGCCAATTTCTCTAATGGTGTGCCGCAGGCCCTTTAAGGACTCGCGGCGGGGAATTTAATTTTTTTTAAATGCAGTGGGGGCCTGATCTTTTTTTGGGGCTGCTACACTCATGATCTCTTGGGACTTTGGTGTACATTCAACTGTATAGCAGTGTAGTGCTCTTATGAAATTGGAAAGTAGATTCACTGATTGAGATACAATCTGACAATGACTCTTCTGCCCTCTAGTGGAAGTTAATATGCAAAATAAATAACCAATCATAATCTATAGTCCTTATTGTTTTAGCCATTATAACCTTACGTGCATATTGAAGTATAATAAAAGTGTACTTTTTCAAATCCTTTGGTATTTAACTACCAGGAACATAATTTGCTATTTGGAATTTTGTTGGAGGGTTGATCAACTCCAGGCTTGGGGCCCATAATGTGTCCTTAAAATGCATATGCAGTGAAACTTCCCCAAGTTGAACACAATACTACAAGTGTCTGAACAAGAAACTTTGAAAAGCTCTTTTCAACTCTTGCAAGTTTGTCAGCCCTATTAAATTTCTTCAACATGTAAAACCGTAGCCGGTAACGTAGCCCGCAAGGCTTTTGGCTATTAAATTGGCCCCGAAAAGCAAGCCACCAACGACTTGCGGCTTAAGGGCGAAAAAAGGCTACGGGACGTGGAAGTTTGAACTGCCGCCCACAAATCCTTTGTTCTCTCAAGCTCGTAACTGCTATGTTCCCAGTTTCGCTATTTAATTGCTATGAATCCACTGGCGTTCAACCCTGTAACCCGCAAATGGAGCCAAGAAGCCAACAGGTACCAGAAAGGACCCGCAAGGGGGTTAAAATCCTATCCTTTGCAGTGTAACTGCAAATATTAACACTTATAATTAAAGGGAAAGTGATGTTAGGTATTAAAATTAATAGCACAACATTCTCGAGCTCGCAAATCTGCAAAAGAAAATACATTTATTTCTGTTTAAATTCTGTGTTATATTGATCCTGGCAATCGTGTGTTAATACATATAATGGAACTTGCATTGACTAGAATATAATATTTACTGATTTATTAATATTGCATTATTTCTGGTTTGCAGGTCCAATTGTAACCCGTAATTGAAACCCGTAAGGCTTTGAAATCTAACCTCCATTTTTCAGTGATGTAATGATGACGATCTCTTTTACCATTGGCTCCATCTAAACCCGTAATTCGGGTTTGACTAATTGATCATGTACATGCAACGGAGCAAGAATGGTTTCATGGATATAATAAATTTCTGAAACTCCTTATGCAAAAAGTAGCTAATGTGTATGCAGCACATCTCATAAAACATTTTATTTTTATGAATATCTAAAAATCCCTCTAATGATTATGTTGTCACCTCCGGGGGGTGTCTACACAGGCATCTGATCTCCCCCCAATCGGCATGCAGCATCAGGGAAGAAATATTAACCCACTATTTACCTGCTGTTGCTTGCTCAGCCAATCTCCTTGCAGCTTCCTGTCTCTATGTCAGCAGCAATACATAGCACATATCAGTGATACACTACATATCCTAGGCTGCTTTGCAGCACAAACAGGAACCCTAGAGTTAATTAAAAAGTTTCTGCTAACCTGATTGGCCAAAATAAATCATTTAAAATGTTATGCTAATTTAGCCTGGGTTAAGAGGGTGTTAACCCACGTTTGAATCAGAAATTACGAGAGATTTTGCTGACTTCAATGTAAGTGTTTAAATGTTTATTTTGGGATGCAAAAAATATATATATGTTTGCATACACTACTAATTATCCTCTATCAGATGCATTCATAATCCAGCAAACTTAGATATGCCTTTAAGTATTACTTGTGACTTTGGTCATGCTATGGACAGACACACCAGTGTAAGCTATAACTCGGCCCCTTATGCAGGTCTCATCTTTGAGCGATATACATTACCAACATTTGTTTTATGCATGAAGTGGTCTCGAGTAACTCCACCCGACACAGGATTCCTGGAAATACAAGTGTAATCCAAAGGGCAAAGCTACAAATAGAGATTTAAAGGTGCAAACTCTGCCCTGTTACTTAACAACCCTCTTACTCAGAACAACTAGACTGATTTACTATCTTGGCCATATTCCATTTTATTTATTACTTATGTTGTGATTGGTTGTATTATGGCAATCAAATAATGACTGAGCTTCAGAGAACATTGTCTCTACATGCTTACTATTATCCTTAATGTTCAACCACTGCATTAGTTGACAATACAATATAGAATAGAGCAGTGCTAGGCAACTCAGTCCTACGAGGGCGGCCTACAGTCCAGGATTTTCGAGTCACTGCTTTGTGTATTCAGAGCCTCTCTGCAATATAACACCTGAGCTACTCACCTTCATTCATTCTGAATGATTCACCTGTGCTCAAATAGAGCAATATTGAAATCCTGGACTGAGAACCAAGTTGCGCACAACTGCAATACAGTGATAAAGGATTACCCAGCTGTTTAATAATATTGCACCTCATCCTATGCTTATTGCAAGTGTTTCTAAATATGCTTACCAGATCTTTCCTGTTTCATCTCTGTAGCATGCAGTGGCCACTAGGTGAGACTGTTCAATATGCGGTTAGGGTAGGGTTAGGGTTAGACTTAGGGTTAGGGTAGTGGCAGATCAGTTGATAAGCTTTACATAGTAAAGTAGTGATGCAAAACTATTTTACTATGTAAATCTCATCATCTGCCACTAACCTAACCCTGAGCCCTAAGAGCCTCATTCAATTAAGCAATTGTAAGTTACAGTAGCCCGTAATGGAGGCCGTAAGTTATTTTGCTATTCAATTACTGTCCCACGGGTTACGGGCTTGAAATCCTTGCGTATGTTACAACCGTAACTTACACCCTATCTAAGCCTTTGATCTTTCAAGTCCGCGAGAGTTACAGTCGCAAATTGCTATTCCATTGCTACAATTCTGCAAGCCCGCAGATTTTTTCACACCCGAAAATGGCAAATGTAGAAGAAAATCCTATGAGTGCTAGAGAAGACCCGCAAAGGGGTAAAATACATGTCCGTAGCACTGTAAATGCAAATAAAAAAATCAAAACTGCAATGTAAATGATGGGGAAAGCGATGACAGACATTACAATTAATTGAACAACAGTCTCAAGTTCACAAATCAGTAATCAAAAATTATTTTATTTTATGTTTCATTTCGAAGTTATATCGATCTTGGGAATCAATGAGTTAATACATATCAGGCCACCGACCCACATGGACTAGAACAGTATTCAACATTTATTTTTATTATTTTGTGTTTTGCGGTTTTCCGAGTCTGGTCTCATATATCAGACCTCTAAACGCTAATTGATTGACATGTAACCTCCATCTTATACTGCCGTAATAATGATGGTCTCATTTTCTATTGGCTCTTTGTAAATGGGTAGTTACAGCCTTGCTTAACTGATCATGTTCCCATCCTGAAATGGTTTACATCAGCTTTCGGTAACTTGGGGGCTTGTTCAATTGAATAGCCTGTAATTGTAGCAGACTGCAAAACCTGCCACAGGCCCGCAGACATACGGCCTCTATAACGCGAGATGCGACTCTACGTCTAGTCCTCTCGTTAACAGCAAATTGAACAGTCTTGGCAGGCACAAGTCGTTTCAAGTGTTGCCATTTTTGCAACATACAAACCCTTTCTGGCTTGTAACTAGCCAGAAACTGAGCAGGATATTTGTAACTTTATCAGAGAGTGGATTTTAACCAATAAATGGTCTTTTGAGTCATTCCAATTATGTATATGAATTCAGTTGCTAGCTTTATTTCGTGTTTGTTCTCTGCAACCTCACGCTGCCTGTTATAAAATGCAAAATGTGTATTCTATTTGAAAGTTTCTCAATGTATGCCAATAAGCTGCTAGAATTTCAACAGCAACTTACCGACATCTTTAAGAGTTTGAGTGTACAAATATAAGTTAGTATTAAACATCAATAATGTTAAACTGAATACTTTCAGTAATGCAAAAGTGCTTACTTACTCTTTGTAGATAATTTCCTATAAAGTTTAATGCACTTTATCTCTCTAATTATAAATGGTTGAACACGCCCATAACTAGTCAAGGGAGAAGCATCCATCTTTCATCTGCAACTTTTTTCCTTTGGTTTCTTTAATATTTTTTATATTTAATAAAAATAAAAATAAAAGTAGTTTTATTAGAATAATATTGTTAAATTCATGTAACAACATACTGCATTCGCTACTATAACTCATAATTATTATTATTAATATAATCCTATATTTGTAATGCGCCAACATAGAACCCAATTCAATTGCAACCCCCCGCATCTCGCGGGATACAGGCCGTATGTCTGCGGGCGTGCTGTGTGCTCCCGTTCGTCTCCGATTCTCGTGCTATTCAGTTAAACAAGCACGCAAGTTACAGGCCGAATGCCGAAGCCGTAAACCATGCACTTAGCAGTTCAGGGCGGGAACATGATCAATTAAGCAAGGCCGTAACCACACATTTCAAAACAGCCAATAGAAAATGAGACCGCCATCATTACGGCAGTAAAACATGGAGGTTACATGTCAATCAATTTGGTTCGGGGGTTCTATATGCTATGGGACTCGCAAACCATCAAAATACTAAATAATAAGAATGAATGCCAATATTGTTCTAGTCCATGTGGGTGGCAGGATATGTATTAACTCATTGATTCCAAAGATCGATATAACCCCCGAAATTATGCATAATAAAAAATGATTTTTTATTGCCGATTTGCGAGCTTGAGACTGCTGTGCAATAAATTCTAATGTCTTCCATCACTTTCCCCCTCATTTACAGGGCAGTATTGATCTTTTCTTTGCATTTACAGTGCTGCAGACAGGGGTTAAACCCCCTTGGGGGTCCTCTCTAGCACTCGTAGGATTTCTCCAACATTTGCTGTTTACGGGTGTGAAACCATTTGCGGGCTTGGAAAATTGTAGCAATTAAATAGCGATTTGCGATTTTAGCCATCGTAACTCTTGCGGGCGGAAAAGATCAAAGGCTTTGGGAGGCTGTAAGGTCCGGGTTTAACCACTGCAAAGTTTTCAAGCCGGTAACCCGTAAACCTTCTGAAGTCCGCAAAAAGACGCCAATTGAATAGCAAATTAACTGACGGCCTCACTTATGGGCTCCAGTAACTTATGATTGCTCAATTGAATCGGGCTCACATTCCATAAAGCTATATAGGGGTTAAGTACAAAACAAAGTACAATATTAACACTCAGCAAAAAGTGGAGGGCTCTGTCTTTGCGCTTAACATTTTACATACATCGTGCTTTCTCCCAAAGCATGCTAGAAGATTGAAAACTTACAAACTTACAATCTAAAGGAGTATTTTATATTGAGGTCTGTGTATTTGCAAATGCTGGTGTATTAGTATATATTGGTATATATTTGTAACTTCAAGAAACTATGCATTTACAATGAATTTTATAGTGTAAGCAAAACCTGACAGATTATATCTATAGCCGGAGCAAAAATATACTTTCCTACATCATACAAGAACTGAGCTGGTGTATCCCACGGAAAAATTATGTTGTTCTTTATCAGACAGGGCTCACTTCAGTCCCTAGGGTTTCAGCATCAGTAAGGCCTCAATTGGAGATGAAAAGGGGCAAAAATACAACCAAAAATGGCATGGGAGAAAGCCCAGCAACTAGCAGTGGGAGAGAGGAGATGTCCAAGACAAATAAAATAAATCACAAGTATATATTACACTTGATTTATTAATGGACTGATGTTTCAAACAGAAACTGTGGTCATTTGTCAAGGTGGGATATAAAGTGGCATTTTCACATTGGCTCTTTTGAAGATTTTAAAGCTTAGTTAAAAAATAGAACAATCAGCAATGTATTAACTTTATATTTACAGGAATACCACGTTTAGTGCTCCGCATACGTTCCTACATGCAGGATCGCTATGTGTAACAGAGCTAAATAGGGCATTTTAACATGATAGTGCTCAGACAGCGATATGGCGAATCGGCAAGCACTAAGCGGGGATTTAAAGGGCCAAACGAGATTTGACGCTCAAAAAATGCGACATTAGCACTGAGCAGGGAATTAGAGGGGAAAACAATGATATAGCTAATCAGTGCTCTTCAGGGTAGCGTTAAGAGGGCGTTTTCCTGTAAATCCAGCCCTGGAGACTACCACTAATATCACCTCTGTTATCTCAGCTTCCATTCCTTCTTCTTGTTGGAAGGTCAAATAAGCAAAGCTGGTTGCAAATAAATATGTACTGAGTTGAAACTAATTAAGTCAGCTCTCCAAGCTTCCTGCCTCCTTGACAAGAAAGGTAAAGCTACAGGAATATAAATGTGGTGATGTGATTGTATATATAAGGTAATAAATGAAAGGTTAAAATTATTTTTAGCTACTTTATATTTTTATTTTCTGTAATAGTGTACAAAAATAAATAACATAAAATCAGTCTTACAGTCCCTATGTTGCAGTTCAGTTGTCAAGAAACAGGGTGGATATAAAACTATTATATATTACTTCAAGCATCTTTTTATCTTATACTAGCGACTCAAAAAATTACGGCAATTAAATGTGTATGTTTTGATTTCTGTTTTGCAGGTAATATGCGTAGTTGACACTTGTAACCTTTTTCTTATCTATAAAGAAGTACAATTATTATATGAAACATGTTTTTTTTTTTAACATGCAACTTGTAGGTGACCAACTGGTAAATTAAGTTTTTTTAAGAGTAGTAACATCTTAATGTAAGAACAGGTCAACATTGTATTAATAAGTATTGTAAACAGGACATAATGGTTTGTAACATGCAACTTGTAGATTAACAACTGTTAAACTAAATATGTATTGAATCCAGAGGAAGGCAAACAGTAAACCCCCATTGAAACTCAGCCAATTGTATCAAAGGGGGGGGGGGAAATAATTCCTTCCTGACCCCATTAACTGGCGATTGGATTACTCTCTGGATTCATATTTTGCATTGAATGATACATTTAAAGTGTACAACAAAAGCTCTACCTGCCAAATCTATTCTTGGTATGAAAACTCTCCCTCCTTTATGGGTACCAGTTAGAATTTTTAGCATGTATGAAATGGTCCTTTAATTCTTGAACAATTAATCTGGTCCCATTACATAGGCCTTTTTTGGGGTTCATATTTCGCAGTAACATGACAATTGCACCTTTCTTTAGCTACAAAATATGTGGTGGCATTCCAGAGGGAGTTAATTAATTCAGTTGAAAAGTTTGTCTGACTTTCTTTGTCATCATCAAGTACAGAATCAGCACTGTGATAATTTTTTTGTGGTGATTTTTTTTTTTATATTTCATTATTGAGGAGTAATCCGTCCTTATTTTTGCATACTAGTATTACTTTGTTGGCAAGCTCTGCATAGTCCTCGTTATTTATTGTATTTTGGAATATAGCTGATATGAGATCCTATTTGCAAATCATATGAGCAGGGATGTGCATGGTATCATTGGGTACATTTTGTATTCGCTCTGTTTTTCCTTCTCCAATTTTAATGAGCCAGTCATTGAACTCATTTTCTCCTTCTGATCATATATTTTGTGGTAATTGAAGATGGGTAAATAGTTTCCATAGTGTACTTGACTTTATACATGTTTCGACAATGTTGGTTCGATTTCCATGTACAACGACAGGTAATTTTTGTCTAAAATCTCCACCTAACAACATTACCTTTCCACCAAATGGCAAATCATTATCCATGACTTCACGTAGCAAATGGTCAATACATTGTAGGGCATGAAATGACATCATTGTAGCTTCATCTATTATAATTAATTTACTTTTAAAAACATTTTTTGCTTGCAATGATGCCATTCGCATATCTGACACTGATGTTTCCAAAATGGGAACTGGCAGTTTAAATCCATTATGTGCAGTTCTTCCACCTTCTAACAAAAGTGCTGCAATTCCAGTAGTTGCAAATGGCAGTGCTATTTGACCTTGTGCTCGAACAAAACTCATCAATAAATTATAGAGATAAGTTTTTCCTGATCCGCCAGGTCCATCTAGATAGAAATAATGCTCTTTGAGCATGTCATCATCTAGGGCATTTTTGATTGCATTAAATGCTTGCCATCGTAATGTATTTAAAGTTGCAAGTCTTTCTTCTGTTCTTTCTCTTTGAAGCTGAATGTCATAGTCTTCAAAGTTTATGTCATCTATGAGACCTGGATCTGGCAGATTAAAACTTGCACAACTTAATCCATGAGTTAAAAAGACCTCTTGGATTTCAATTGATGCTTTTAATTGTGCCATAGGCTCATTGTATCGTTGCAAAAAGTCTTCAGCCATATTTGTTTTAAATTTGTCCCACAAAGTTAATGCATTTGGAGCATTTGAGAAGATACAAATGAATGCAAATTATTCCCTCCTCTGCCGTGGCACTTGACATAGTGCTGCTTCTTCTAGACATCTTTCCCATTCTGTATCATCAGCTAGGAGGTTTCTGTGTCGCGCAGCTAAATTAAATGATTCATAAACTATGTCATTAACAGTTCTTAACTGTTCAAAACTTTGTGCACCAGGAACATTTAGAAGTAGTAATCGTAAGCAGAGTTGTTCAAGGTCTCTTGGACTTACAGTGTAAATTCTTGGAATTATTTTATTTCCATGACTTTTTCGTTTTTGCCATAATCCATTAACGAAAAAATAATGGTATGGAATGTCAATATATAACAATTGCCTCTAAGTCAGTACAACTTAATTGAAACCATGCAGTTAGTGTAGTTTGGCGATGCTCACTTTGTGCCAAAGCATTTGTTTCATTTCCAACATGGAAATACACTAAATGTCTTTGTGGCAAATGTACAGCTAATCGATATACTGCATGTGAGCGATCATGCATTTCAAATTTGAGAAGACGTCACATTGCTTCTGGCTACTTACATAGCAAGCATCTACATGAGATGCAATCTCATCATGTACTAACTCACTTTGTTTGTTATTTTCAGCACTTTTGACCACTACAGTAGCTGCATCATAGCATTTGTAAATATATTTGTAGACATATTTAATGGATTTTATAGAAGTGCAAGCTTCCACAGTAATGTACGAATTATACTTCATATGTGGATTAAATGTGGGTAAATGTGGATTGTATGGTACCACATACCTGTTATCTACCTTTTCTTCCACGTATAATGACATTTTGCCCTTCTCTTCTTCTACATAATGGATAGCCATCCCAATTAGCATACGTTTTGTCTCTATAATCTTTTGGAAATTATTTAGTACATTTCTTATTTTCCATACATGGTGACTGTGGATTAATATTTACACACAGTCCATGAATCATACGATGAGTTACAATCTCATATAGTCTACCATGTATTTCTGGTTCTGGTAGTTCAGCAATAATCACTGAATCCACTTTGTCACCAGTATCCAATTTATCTTTCTCTTGAAGGATTATAAGAATATGTGCATGTGGAAGGCCTCTTTTTTTTAAATTTGATGGTATGAACATAAGCCAGACATTTGCCAAATAACTGAGTTATGGTTATGTCATGTATTAATTCAGTTAATTTGATTTTAAAGACTCTTGCTACTAAATCTGGTCTATCGGAAGCAGTTTGTCCAATTAGCAGATTGTCTGTAATCTCTGGCCATTGTGAATTACATGTAAATGTAATAAATAAATCTGGTTTTCCAAATTTAGTTACAATAGCCATAGTATCATTGTATCTTTCTCGCATATTGCGAGGAGATCCTTGGAAAAAAGAAGGTAAAATGATGGCTTTGCCAGCTGGCAGCTCTCTGGTTGTAGCAACCTCAGTGACATAATCCATTAATCCACAATACTGTTCTACACGTAGTTTATCTTGTTGATATTTGATGAAGTTTAAATTATTTGCCTCAACTTACAAATATGAATCACTGATCCATTGTTGTGTCAGTTTTCCGCCACATAAAATGGGATTGAATCCATCTCGAATGGCAGTTTGAGCCACTTTAAATTCAAGCATGGAAATATTATTTCTCACACATACTTTTGAATTTAGGTAACTCTCAAGGGTTAATTTGGGTTTCCAACCTGCTTTACCATGTGGAAAAAATATGGGATATGTCATTGGATCCATATATGTGTAACGGAACCCATCACTGTTTTACCCTGTTTTATGATTATTATGGTTAAAATATGATCCTACTATTATACTGCATGTATGTTGGTTTATGCTCTGCAGAATATTGTCCCAGACATTTGCAGCTACTTGGCATGGGAGATAATCCTGTTACAGAGACTCCACATAAGATAAAGGAAGTCTATTGTATACAGTGTTTTCATTCTCAGATAAGAACAAAGAAGTGTAATTGAATCAATGTCTGATTGTATCAAAGTTGCCAGGGAGCCTCGGGGAGGTGTGACCAGACCTATTGTTCTCTTTATGTGTATTGTGTGGCCAAATATGGGCATGTGTATTGCCTGTGGGAAGAGATGGGTATAAATATTTCTGCAGAACAAAATAAAGTCAGTATTCATTTGACTCCCAAATTGTGTGTCGTCCAATATGGGAGGTCAGGGGTGGTGAGACTGAAGTGCTTCTTGGATATTTTACCGTATACTAGCGGAGATATTGGACTGCGTGTTCCAGCTCCGTTACAATATGTACTTAAGATACTTATATTAATGAAAGGTTGCTCCTCATTTCTGGGATATATTCTAATATCTCTCTAAAATGGTGGTTCTCCTTCGTCATTTTGAAAGACCATTGCAACCTCATTTGCTGTTGGCAAGTTATAACGGTGTTTATCAGTATGGCGATCTCTTTTAAGAACCATATTGACTTTTGGGATTGGCAATTGATGTATTTCTGCATGAATTTGTTGTTCCTTTCTACTTCTGCCATTTTTTTATTGGCTTGAGAGAATGGGTTTTGAGCCATAATTTTATCAAGCTCTATAAAAACAATGGGTAAGCATTTTTTATTTTCTTGAACCTGCATACGTTATTTAACACCTTCCATTGTATATAGGACATATAGTTGGCATACATTTTCTTTGCTCTCCTTCCTCTGGATGTAAATGAGAAGTACGATGGTAAATTTGTCCTTGTACTTTAAAGCAGTAAGGGCCATGTCCTGGCACATTAGCAGCTAATGTTGCACCCATAGATGCAAAGGATATGGCACTATTATACAATCTTATGTTTGTTTTGAAATTTCGATAGTTGGGGAAAGTAGGCTCAGTCATAATGCTTTCTAAATACGTTGGGAATTGTTGTCTTTGTGGAAGTCTTACCTTGCCTTTTTGACAGCAACTAACGAACTCGCCATCTCTGGGTCTTTCCTGTTTGAAATGATAAGCCCCACAAAACTGACAGACAATATTCATATCACCACAATTATAAACCTCTATCGTTTAAGTAAAGGACAATTGTGAGAAGATCTATCAATGTGACTGTGTAAATCATCATTCAAATTCTTATCTGATTGTTCAGGAACATTTTCTAAATGCTTTTGTTTTTTAGTTGCCGTCTTGGGGATGGATTTTAGTTTGTCAGCTGATAGTCTTTTGCTTGTGAGTCTCTCCCGTTCTTTTTGTTGCCGAATTTCCTTCTGCTCCGGCGTCTGATGATCTGCCCATGTTTTTTGACGTTCTCTAGTTTGACGTCTTTTCTTTTCCTGTTTCTTGTCAGTATCTGCCATATTAATCTATAAATAACATTATTATATTAGTATTTTTTCTTCTTTGTTTATTCATTTCTTTAAACTGCATATTAT
Organism: Discoglossus pictus; assembly: GCA_027410445.1. Taxonomy (NCBI): domain Eukaryota; kingdom Metazoa; phylum Chordata; class Amphibia; order Anura; family Alytidae; genus Discoglossus; species Discoglossus pictus. The sequence goes on from CM050164.1 coordinate 391,740,737, forward strand.
TTTGTTTCTACTATCCTGTTTTGTGTATAGCACTGTTCCCATTATGAGGTTAGCTTTATGAGGTTGGAGTTAGCAAGGTAGGGCCTCATTCAATTGCAATTTTGGCAAGTGAATAAAGATCTATGTAAGCACTGAGTATATATTTTCTACAGAAGTTTTTAGCTAGTGAAGACCTTACTTTTGGAAAGAAGTTGAGTAACTAAAAAGTTCTGTAAAATAAATATGCTATGTGCTTATATAAAGCTCTATTCAATTGGCCGAATTACAATTGAATGAGACCCTTAGTTAGGTTGCAGTGTATTTTGTGAAAGTGGCACATGAAAGATGATAGGTCCTTCTATTATATGAATTTTTGTGCGCTACTGTTGTCATTACGTGTTTAGGGTATGTAGTTGGGCTTAAACATTTGTGCATGAAAAGGCGTATATATCTTTAAATTGTGTATATGTTAACATCACTTTTTTACTTTATTTTGTGTGCAACACTGTTGGCATTAGTAGTTAGGGTAGGGTTTTTTGTTGTTGTTGTTGTTGCTGTCCTGTTTTGCATGTGGCAATGTTGTTATTAGGGATTTCCGGTTATGGGGTTACTCTTATATTGTTAGTTAGGTTGCACTACGTTTCCACAAAGTCAGACAACAATCAGGATAGTTGCTTCTATTTTATATGTGTAAATAGCAGTATTTTATTTTTTTGCTTAACTTTTAATACGGTACCCCTTTTCTTGAAATCAGTTGCTTGGAAATTGCTGTAGCGATGCAAAGTCTTCAGGCAGTGTCTGTTGAGAATGAAAGAGAGAGATGCAAATGTTGCAGTAAAATGTAATTATTTTTTTTTTGTACTAAGAGCATGTAAAACAGGATATATACTTTGATTTTGTATGTTTTCAGCGAGGTTTAGGTTATGGGGTTAGGCTTAGAGAGTGGTGCATATTTAACAGGATGGATGGTTGCATGTGTTATGTTTTACGAACATTTGTTGCAATATTGTGTTTTGTGTGCAGCACTGTTGGCATTAGAGATTTCGGTTATGTGGTTAGGCTTATAGGTTTGGGCAGAGAAAACATGATTTATTCTTCTATGTTGTATGTGTTAACAATATTAGTTGTACTATCCTATTTTGTGTACACTATTGTTGTCATTAAAGGTTTAGGTTCTGGGTTTGGGCTTATAGGTTAGGGCACACAAAACAGGATATATTCTTCAATTTTGTAGGAGTTAACAATATTTGTTGTACTATCCTGTTTTGTGCACACCACTGTTGTCATTATAGGTTTAGTTATGGGTTGGGCATAGAGGTTGGTGCAGATAAAACAGGATTCATTCTTCCATTTTGTATGTGTTTTGAATTTTTGTTGTTCTTTCCTGTTTGGGGTGTGCGCCACTGTTGACATGATATGATTAGGTTCTGGTGTTGGGCTTATAGGATAGGGCACAGCAAACCTAATTTGTAATAGCATTTTGTATGTGTTAATATTTTTTGTACTATCCTGTTTTGTGTACACCACTGTTGTCATTAGAAGTTTAGGTTCTGGGGTTATGCTTATATGTTAGGGCACACGAAACAGGATTTATTCTTGCATTTTGTATGTGTTAACAATATTTGTTGTACTATCCTATTTTGTGTACGCCACTTTTGTGATTAGAGGTTTATATTATGGGTTAGGCTTAGAGGTTGGTGCAGAGAAAACAGGATTCATTCTTGCATGTTATATGTCTTAACAACATTTGTTGGAGTATCCTCTTTTGTGTGCACCATTATTGGCATTAGGGGCTTGTGTTTTTTTGTTGTTTTTCATTTTGACATTGGCACAGGAAATAAGATAGTTTTTTTTTTATTTTATTTTTTTTACTTTTTATACTATACCTTGGTTGAATTCTTAGTTGTGTATAAATGACAGAGGGTCCCCTGCTGCCAATCTTCCTGCGACAGTCTTCAGACAGTGTCTGTTGAAAAAGAGAAAGAGAAATGGGTTTTTTGTTTTAGTTTATTTATTTATTTTTTACTAAGAGCATATTATTTTTGTGAAGCAAATTTATTTTTGTATATTACCTGTTCTTTCTTTTGTCGTGTATAAAATTCTGCAGATTTGACAGTCTGTGTGAAACCGTGCAGCGCTGCAAATTATTCAGTGACGCTGTTGAGGCAGAGTCTGTTGAAAATGACAAAAAAAGTGAAATGTTGAAATGCAGCATAAATATATATATGTCTATTTTTTTTGCTAAAAGCATAAATTAAGTTTTAAAATATATATGACTAAAAGCTATGTTCTTGTTGAAATGTGTCGATTTTTTTTTTTTTTTAATTGAGATTATTTTAGGGCATGTACACATATATCTGTGTTTGAAATCTTACTATACATGAATACGGTTGTTGTTGGCAATATTTTAAAGCCTATTTTTTTTTATGCATTTATTAATTAATTAATGTAGTATAGCTTACCTATTTGGTGTAATTTGCAGATGTTAAACTTCTAAAGTGATAATGAAGTTGCTTCAGAAGTAACGCCACCAGTGAAATGTCCAGTCACACTGTTCATCACCTGAGGAGAAATGTAGAAATTTCAGGAAAGTGTGCAGTATTTATAGACTTGGAGGTGAAGTAGAAACCGTTTGAATGCAATACGCATGCGCTATTTGTGTTCCAGCTGCCAATTTGCGTTCCAGGCGCCATTTTGCGTAAAGAAGTTACTTGTTGCATGAAAAATGGTCGCCATTTTGTGTGTGGTATGTCCCGCATAATGTGTGTTACGTGCCGCATGAAGTGTTCTTGAGTGTTGGTTCAGTTTTGCGAGTACGTCTTGTAATTTTATGTCCTTAGCCTCGTTTTCTTCAGCGGCCATTTTTTCTCTCGCTTAGGGGATTTTTGAGTGTCTAAACTTTTTAAATTGTACTGAAATCGAGGTGTAACCTGACTTCCAGACGTCCTGGGTGTCCCCCTTGCTGTGGGTAAGTCCTGCGGGTCGTATTTTTTGTTTGTAAGTATTCGTTTTTTATGTTGTGCGAGTTTTTCGGAATATCCGTAGCTGTTTGGTGGTGTTTTGCGTGTTTATGGTAGTGTTTTGCGTGTTTAGTCACCTTTAGCTTCGTTTTTGTTTTGTTCGGCGGCCATTTTTTCTCTCGCGTAGGTGATTTTCGGGTCTCTAAACTCTTTAATTTGTGGTTAAATGGAGGTGTAACTTCACTTGCAGAGGTCCTCAGTGCTTTCCCTTGCTGTGAGTAACCTTTTTATGTGTTTGTTGTTTGTATTTGTTGTGTTTGTAATGTTTTTGGGGTTGCGTGGGTTGCGTCCTTGTTTTCTAATCTTGTAGGTGTTTTTCGGCAAATAGGTAGGTGTTTGGTGGTGTTTTTGGTCTTTAGACTGCTGTAGCCTCGTTTTCGTTTTTTTCGACGGCCATTTTTTCTCTCGCTTAGAAAATTTTGTAGTGTCTAAACTCTTTTAATTTGACTTAAATTGAGTTGTAACTTCAGTTTTCGAGGTCCTGGATGCTCCCTCTTCCTGTAAGTAAGCTTTTTATGTATTTGTTGTGTGTATTTCTTGTATTTTTAATGTTTTCATGTGCGCGTGTTGCGGATGATTTTTGCGAGGTCGTAATGGGTCGTAACGTGTCTTTTTTTGTTTGCGTTACGACGTAAAGTTTGTGAGGGTCGCAGTTGCTGGCAAGGAGCGCCTTCGGGGCTCCTTGCCAGCAACTGCGACCCTCGCTTCCCGAGGGCCGCAGCTCGCTACGTTAGCAACAACTTGCATGCTCACAACTATATATGTGATTGGCACTAATGAATTCTTAAGTCAATAGAATGCTTATAAACATTTATTTAAAAAAAACACCCAAAGCCAAATTTATGAGTTCAAGTCATTTGCAAGTAGCTACCGTAATTAAATAAGGCTAACAGTCACCTTGTAAACCTACTACTAGTTACTCATCTCCCACACTACACTTGTATCACTTGCCTAACCAGCTAATTTAGAATAGCTCTTAGCAGTAGGAACCTTTTCTTCTTTTGTATTATTTGTTATTGCATATAATTTATTTTCCATTGTATATAGAGCTGTATACCATGTTGGTGTTTTGTAAATAAAGGCTAATTATATTAATAAAAGGGCCAGTAACCTCTCACTGTTGCTTCAACCAGAGTTGTGTAATTAGAAACTCTTACAATATTGTAGGTCTTATCTTATGGAGGGATTGAAGAAAGTGACCCCAAATAATCAAAATCTTTAACATACCCATGTGAAGGTGCATGTGTAGGTTAGTTTTCTTTTTCTTCTTTAGCCACTAGTGCATTTGAACTATAATTAGTTGATCACAATTGTATTTGCTGATCAGTCAAACAAGAATTCTGTACAAAGGAGTACATTTTTGAGCCCATTGAATTCCATGACTGAAATAGTTTTGGAAATACTGGTCTGACAAAATAGTATTCGTGTTAAAGGGGTGGGTCATTTTTTTCCCTTTAGGTACATGATTATTATCATACCATCAATGTGCCTACTCTTACATCTAAGGGCAACACCTGTGTTTTATTAACTGAGATGGTTAAGTAGTTACATGGTAACTGGGGCTGAAATAAGACTTTTAGTTCATCAAGTTTAACCTTTTTAGATCTCCTCTGATCTTTTGTAAAATGTGGATTAATTGTTAATTGATAATTGATCCAGAAAAAACACAATTGAAACATTTCCAATAGCAGAAGTGGAAAAAAAATAAATTCCTTCCTGACCCCAGATACTGGTGATCGGACTCCTCCCTAGATCAATACTCCTTCTCTAGTTCTCTAGGATAAGTGAATGCTCCTTTTATTCAAATATATATCTAGCCCCTTCTTTTTATATTGATTTTTTAATTGGTAACATTTAGGACTAATGATAATATTAAATAAACTATATATTAGTAAACTTTGGGAACTTCCTATATTGATATAAATACTATATAAATAATGATAGTTTTTGTTTACCTCGCATATTACCAGCCAATAACAGGTCACATCAGCGGCAATATGTTAGCACATTAACTTAGTAAAAACATAATCAGAGGGAGAGAGAAGATGGAGTGAGAGAGAAGGGAAGGGGGGGTTGAGAGAAAAGGGAGGGAGAGGGAGGGGAGAGAGAGAAGGGGACAGAGAGGGGGAGAGAAAAAGAGTGGTAGAGAGAGAGAAGGTAAGCGAGAGAGAGAGAAAGAGAGAATGGGAAGTGAGAGAGAAGGTGGGAGTGAGAGAGAGAGAGAGAGAGAGAGAGAGAGAGAGAGAGAGAGAGAAGGTGGGAGTGTAAGAGAGAGTGCAAAAGGGAGAGAGACGGGAGGGAGGGAGAGAAAAGGGTGAGTGAGAGAGAAGGGGGAGCGGAATGAGAGAGAGAGAGAGAGAATTTAGGACATTTTTGACTAATGAAAATATGAAATAAACTATATCAGTAAGCCTTGGATACTTCCTATATCGATAAATAAATACTATTTTTTGTTTACCTCCCAAATTAACAAGCCAATAACAGATCAAATCAGCGGTAGTTTGGTTAGCACATTAGCTATGTAGCGACAGAATAAACACTGGGTATCTTTTCACAGGGTCATATGTGACAGGAGTGAGGGGAACTAGACATGGAACCTTCATTCCCCTGACGCATTTTGGCAAAAGTCTTTGTTAAAATGATTTGCGCCAGAAGCAAGGTGCCTAATATATAAGCTCACCATGACCAATCTACTTTCTACACGTCATAATTAGAATTAACAGCTGCACGGGTAATTCACACCTGGAAATTTCTCAGTGTTTTACTTCATTTTACTTATGAAATAAAAATTTGTAACAGAACAAAATGGGAAAGATGTGTAAATAGTTATAGTGTATATACCCTTAGGATTAAATAAATGTATGTCCTAATAAAGTGATAAGGACAATGTGGCTGAACATTGTATCGGGTCACATAGTTATTTAATGCGTATGTACATGGAGTTCATTTTCTTTTTTGGGGGCGGTGGGTGATGATTCCAGGTCACTGTTTCTCCACCTGGGGGACTTCTCTACATATTGCTAGCGTTTTATTGTATCATAGATGAAATGACAATTTAATGTAATCCACGGGTTATTTTTCTTTATATTTTTTTAGGTATCTTAGAGAGGACAGAACACAACAACAATGTGACTCATTTGCAGATAAACAGAATTTTTAAGTATTCTGATAAAGTGACAGGAGCTGCGTTTCCATGGAAACACGTTGTTGTCAACTCTTCTTCAAGCAATCCAGCTGTGGGCTCCAAGCCTCCCCCTCATGATGTAAGACAGATCTCTTACATCAGGGGTGGGTAAGTTCAGCCCCACACAGGCCTGGATTTGAAGATATCCCTGCTGCATACAGGTAGGTGAATCGCTTCTTCAGCCATCCTGGTTGATTCATCTGTGCACAGAAAGGATATCCTCAAATACAGGCCTGTGTGGGGCTCTCCAGGACCGGACTTGCCCACCCCTGATGTCAGAGATCAAGGGTATTAATTCAAGCTCCAAACTCAATTATCCAAGCATCACTTTCCACTTAAAGAGACATTGTCACCCCAATGGGACGTTGATTTAATTTCAAGAGCATTAAAAACTGGCTATACATACATTGCATCAACAGTTTTTTTTCACATTAAATCATTTCTGAAATATTTTGACTGATTGTGCTTCTCCTGTATGCTAACATGCAGCTCAATATGCTAATGTGCTTGATAAGGGTGGTACAGCGGTCTAACTTCCAGATAACATTACAGGTCTTTATTTCAGTAACTACAGAGGCAGCTAAATAATATGTGTGAGCTGCTTGTTTGCACATGGGGGAGAGAGAGAAGGGGGAGAGAGAGAAGGGGGAGAGAGAGAGAAGGGAAAGAGAGTGAGAGAAGGGAAAGAGAGAGAGAGAGAGAGAAAGAAGAGAAAGGGAAGCAGTGAGAGAGAAGAGGAAAGAGAAAATCAGAGAGAGAGAAGGGGTGCTAGAGAGAATGGGAGAGAGTAAAGGAAAAGTAAGAGAGAGAAGGGGGAGAGAGAAGGGGAGAGAGAGAAGGGGGGAGAGAGAAGGGGGGAGAGAGAAGGGGGGAGAGAGAAGGGGGGAGAAAGAAGGGGGGAGAAAGAAGGGGGGAGAGAGAAGGGGGGAGAGAGAAGGGGGGTGAGAGAAGGGGGGTGAGAGAAGGGGGGTGAGAGAAGGGGGGAGAGAGAAGGAGGAAGTGGGAGATGGGGAGAGGCAGAAGGGGGAGAGAGAAGAGGGAGAAGGGGAAGAGGCAGAAGGGGGAGAGAGAGAAGGGGAAGAGAGAGAAGGGGGAGAGAGAGAAGGGGGATAGAGAGAAGGGGGATAGAGAGAAGGGGGATAGAGAGAATGGGGGATAGAGAGAAGGGTGAGTGAGAGAAGGGAAAGAGAGAGAGAGAGAGAAGAGAAAGGGAAGCAGTGAGAGAGAAGATGAAAGAGAAAATCAGAGAGTGACAAGGGGTGCTAGAGAGAATGGGAGAGAGTAAAGGAAAAATAAGAGAGAGAAGGGTAGAGCAAGAGAAGGGGAGAGAGAAGGGGGGAGAGAGAAGGGGGGAGAGAGAAGGGGGGAGAGAGAAGGGGGGAGAGAGAAGGGGGTAGAGATAAGGGGGGAGAGATAAGGGGGGAGAGAGAAGGGGGGAGAGAGAAGGGGGGAGAGAGAAGGGGGGAGAGAGAAGGAGAAAGTGGGAGATGGGGAGAGGCAGAAGGGGGAGAGAGAGAAGAGGGGGAGAGAGAGAAGGAGAAGTGAGAGAAGGGGGAGACAGAGAGAAGGGGAATGAGAGAGGGGGAATGAGAGAGGGGGAATGAAAGAGGGGGAGCGAAAGCGAGAGAAGGTGGATACGAGAGAGAAGGTGAAAGATGGGAGGAGGAGAGAGAGAGAAGGGGATGAGAGAGAATGAAGGGAGAGAGAGAGAGAAGGTAAAGCGAGAGATAGGGGAGAGAAAAAGAGAAGGGGAAGGAGAGAAAGAAGGGGGAGTGAGAGAGAGAAAGAATGACGAGTGAGAGAAAGATGGGTAGAGAAAGATAGAAGGGGAGAGAGAGAGAAGGGTATATATATATAGTGATAATGTTCGCATCTGGGGGGCAAACTCAGGGTCAGCCAGGGGGCAGCGACAGCTCTAGCTACGTCCACTGCTCTCCGGGTCGGTTTATATTTTAGAACTGTTTCTGCCCAACCAATAAGCTCATGGGATGGGGAGGTGATACTTTTAGCTCCACGTCAACTTAGTCTTTACAATGAAGTAAAGAAGTTCTGAGTTTAACGTTATGTTAACGGAGTCTCATGTAAAAAAAAAACTGTTAAAACTATTCTCTCAAACCAGAGGGGGGAAGGGAGAGGGGGAAATAGACACAGGGGAAGGGGGGGAGAGACACAGGGGAGTAGGGAAGGAGACACAGGGGAGGGAGAGGGGGAAATAGACACAGGGGAAGGGGGGAAGAGAGACATGGGAGTAGGGAAGGAGACACAGGGGAGGGAGAGGAGGGGAAGGAGACACAGGGGAGGGAGAGGGGGGGAGAGGGGGGAAGAGACACAGGGGAGGGAGAGGGGGAAGAGACACGGGGAGGGAGTTGGGAGAGACACAGGGGAGGGAGAGGGGGGAAAGAGACACAGGGGAGGGAGGGGGAAAGAGACACAGGGGAGGGAGGGGGGAAAGAGACACGGGGAGGGATGGGGGAAAGAGACACAGGGGAGGGAGGAGGGGGGAAAGAGACACAGGGAGGGACCGGGAAAGAGACAGGGGAGGGAGAAGAGGGATAGACACAGGGGAGGGAGAAAGGGGGGGGAAGAGACACAGGGGAGGGAGAAGGGGGAAAAGAGACACAGGGGAGGGAGGGGGAAAAGAGACACAGGGGAGGGAGGAGGGAGAGAGACGGAGGGAGAAGGGGGAAGAGAGACACAGGGGAGTGAGAATAGGGGGAGAGACACAGGGGAGGGAGAGGGGGCGAGAAACAGGGGGGAGAGGAGGGGAGACACACAGGGGAGAAGAGACTCAGGTGGGGGAGAGACACGGGGGGAGAGACACGGGAGGGAGAGGGGAGTAGAAAATCAATATATTGAACCTCATTATATATATATATATATATATATATATATATATATATATATATATATATATATATATATAATTCAATAAAACATTAGCACGTATTGCTACAGGGAACAATGATAAAAAAAATATACAGCAAAACGTCGCCCCTAGAAACACCCAGCCTGCAGGGAGTGGGAGCGTTAAAATAAATGGCGGTGGGCATAATACACAAAATGTTCTGGGGTCCTTCAGAGACTATTTACAAACAAGGGACGCTTAGTGTCCCAATCACAACTTGTTCTTATATAAAAAGAGTTCACTTACAGAAGCCCAATTATATATGTAAGTTTTAGCACTTCCCTTTTTCTACAAGTCCTCTGTATGTTACATGTTATATACACTGTTGTGAAACACATGAACATACATTTAAATGCCACATTTTAATCAGCTGAACACTTTACTTGCTCTGAAGTTGTTTTGGTCAACTACACAGCATGCTATATAACTGCCAGGAAACGTCCACATATAATTGACAGCTGTTTTATTGAACTAACATTTTATGAAGAACTAGTGGCTTTCCTGAGATGTGCCTCTCTTTCTCAAATCAAAAGCAAGCAAGAAAGAACAGTCTCACAAAAGCTCCTGACACCGAACAAAATGTTTATCCATGGTATCACAGTAAAGTGCAATAATTATATGATTCATTTGTATTACTGGAGAGTTGTTGTTAATCCAGTCTTAAGAACAAGGGGAGTATTGTAAATATGGAACACCAAACTGTGCTAATCCACCTTAAGAAGTGAAAGGGCGGGGCTTAAAGTTGAGCGCTGGTTAGCAGGGGAGAGAGGGATACGGGAACTGCTGGGGATACACAGAATGATACAACACCCGTGCTGTTCTGCTTGGTAACCCGGGATTCCCGAATTCTCATTGGTCCGCGTGTTGTTGTTGTTTTTCTATTGGTTGCGGATTATATTGCCCTCTCCACCAACCCTTTTGCTGGGCAGGCGGGTTGTTTAGCTTCCATCGGGGTATCGGTTTTGCTGCTGTCCACTCTCCAGCCTGTCTCGTGATGGCGGTCACCAAGCAGCTCTGGATCCGGATCGTTTACTCGGCTATGGGCACCCTGATCGGGCTATCCGCCTTCCTGGCCTGGAATGTGGCCTTTGGGCAGCCGTGGACTGCAGCCATGGGAGGCTTATCAGGTGAGGGGGTCACGTGACAGGTGTGAGGTGATGATATATATGTGTATAGGCTTGTGTTGGGGAGACATAAGTCATTTATGTGTCAGACCTTATATCATGGGGATGGGTAGCCAGCTGTGCACTTACTATGTGATAGATGTAATATTATTAGACAATATATATATATATATATATATATATATATATATATATATATATATATACATACATATATATGTATGTGGCGCGCACACACACACACAAATATGTTGCTAAAGCATTGTGATATAAAGTTGTATTGGAACAGAGGGTGTAACAACTAACTACTGAAAAACAAAGAGGAAATAAATTGGTGATACTTGTTGGAATTATACTGAGGACTGATATTATCTGGTGCTATAATGGAGGTCAGTTAGCTAATCCTCCCAGGGATGAGGTGTAATGTGCATGAGATATATGGAGGTGTCTTTGTGAGGAAACCTTTCAGTGTAAACATGATGACCTCAGCCTTACAGGAGGCTGATAACCGCTGTAATCTGATTATGTGTTCAAGATTTACTGACACAATGGCACAAGAACATCTCCTTATATTATAACTAGCGAATTGCCCGTCAAAAAATGACCGCAATGAAATGGTAAGGTAGCTAATGCTGTTTGGTGTGTACTACTGAAATATGTAATACATTAATAAATGAATATACTTTACCTATTTTGAAGCATTGTGTTGAAGAGCTGCAATCTGTTTTGATGTTGCTGCAGCATTAGTGGTGCGGAGCTGCTGTGTAAGCGTGATGAATGTGTGCAGTGTAATAGTGTGCGTGCGCGAGACCAAACCGTTAGCGTAGTTGTGTACTTCCGCATTGGCATAAAATGGAGGGTAATGTGTGGTATGCATCTTGGCGGAATATCCGTAGGTCGTTTGTGGTGTTTTATGTGAGTTTCTTGCAGTGTTTTGCGTGTTTAGAGTGCTGTAGCCTCGTTTTCTTCGGCGGCCATTTTTTCTCTCGCTTAGCGAATTTTTTTAGTGTCTAAACTCTTATTTTTAGTTAAATGAAGGTGTAAGTTGCTTTTTTGAGGTCCTGGATGCTTCCTCTAGCTGTAGGTAAGCTTTTTATGTATGTGCTGTGTGTATTTATTGTGTGTTGAATTTTGTCATGTTCGCGAGTTGCGTCCGATTGTTGTGAGGTCGTAATGTGTGGTAACGTGTCTCGTATGTTGTTTGCGTTGCGAGGTAAAATTTGCGAGGGTCGTAGTTGGTGTGTCGTGTTGTTAACGTTGCGACGTAAAGTTTGCGAGCGTCGCAGTTGCTGGCAAGGAGCGCCTTCGGCGCCTCATGCCAGCAACTGATGCCCGCAGCCCTCGCTTCGCGAGCGTGAGCTCTGGCTGGCTCGCCTGCTCACAACTATATATGTGATTGTTGTCTTACCCCACCTTGCTGATCCACTACTAAACAATGCCATTTTATATTTCTCTATCTATCTATCTATCTATCTATCTATCTATATATATATATATATATATATATATATATATATATATATATATATATATATAAAATGAAATACGCTCAAGTCTTTAAACCAGATTTGTATGTAACTCGGATCCCTGAATAATAATGACAATACTATGGTAATAATACCACTGTACTGTAATAATATTTATTTTAATTCAAGCAAACAGACCATAAAAACAAACTCCTTGGAAGCGTGATGTTAAGTTATCTGTAACCTGGGGTCTATATATACAGTAAAACCCCTGTTATCCGGCACCCACGGGGACTCCCTATTGCTGGATAAGTGTAGTTGCCGGTTAATCGTGAGTCCCCGAATTTAAGGGTCTGAATGACCCTTAAACTCACCAAAAACCCTCAAAATGTCTTTTAAAACGCATTAGCACCTAAACTGGGCCATTTAGGCCCAGGCAAAATAATTAGAAAAAAGATAGCATTTTTTTTTTTGTATGTTCTATTGGCAAGGATGGAGTTTGTCTCAATAAAGGGGGGTTCCCACTTGGGACTATAAAAGTTAGTGTCATGATTTAATTGTTTAAGGACTCATGTTGCTAGTAATTATGAATATGGCCAAGGGAGCATGACATTGTTGCTTTGGGATTATGTGTTATTGTGTGTCTTATACGTTGCCTGTACATGATTATTATATATACTAGTTATTATATATTATAAGAGGAAAAATGTGTTATAGACTATATGTGGAATCGATGAGAATGCTCTACATGGAAATTATCTGTAGGAAATTGCATCTGTACAGATACAGGCCTTCAGTCAAGACAGCTGCCTGCACTTCAAGTAGTCCTAAGCAAACACTTGAGCTTTACATCAAGTTCTTCTGCCCTAGCTAGCCATGGACACCTGACCTATCGTTATAGATATCTGATGATTGTTATCTTCATTGTTATAGCAACCAGGGCTACAGCTACAGGGCAGATGTGTTTTATCACACACCTACACAAATGTACACATGGGTGTGGTATTGGAGAGTATAAATATGTTGTTTTGATCATTCATTAAAGGTTCAGCTCTAGTTTCACATATCCAAAGTGTGAGGCTGTTTTGTGTTTGTATCCTGACTTGGGGAGTGGTCTTGCCATAGGCCACTAGTACCCTGTATCCAGTGTTCTCTGCCTGTACCTGTATCAGGTATTCTTAGAGGGGCAAAGTGATCTCCAACAGCTTCCTGTGTATCCCTGGCTGTTCTATAGATATATTAGCAGCAGTGTAAGGAATAAAACACCTTTTAAAACATTCTTAAATTTGAATTCTATGTTTATGAGTACAGGAATCTATTTTTTGTTTGTCACATCACATCCTGAGAGCTGGATAATTGGGCTGTGTGTCTGTATAGAAGTGCAGGGAATAGGTAGAAGTGCAGAACCGTTGTTTGATCGCTGGATAAGATTGAAATTGACACCATATCCCTTCCTCCCTCTCACCAGCCAAGAAGCATGATTCACTGCAACCATATACCTCTCCATAAATGTAAACACCGCTCTGACACACACAATTTCCACCAATGTATAATGGATTCTTCCGGGGTCTACAGAGGCATCACAATTTATATTTTTGTAATAATTAAAAACTAGCTGTATGATTATTTTCCCTGCTTAATAATGCAACATAGCATATGTATGATACAATATGATTTGTGCCTCAAGAGCTGTGTGCAGTATGGACAGGAAACATTTGTTCAGTGCCTTTGTTGCTAATGATACAAAGGGGGTTGTCAGATTTGTGTTGTCTCAGCAGTTGTAGGTGTCGGAGTGCTATTAATGGCCAATTTGTTCTGAATCCTAGACAAGAGATGTTGGGTCTGCAGGGAGTAAGATGATCTAAGGAGACTCGGGCAGGGTGGGGAGTGTTTGTCTATTGTTTACTTCTGTAAGAGCACAGCTGGTTTGAGGCCTGGAATTCTTCTTTTCAGCTATGAAATATCTAATATCTGTACTTATTTCTACAAATTATATGACAGATATATAAACCATTTATTACCCAATTTAGAATTAATATATATTTTTTTTATTATTTGTTTATTACTTAGTTGTGACTTGACTTATGAAAATGAACGCAAACACATCTTACTTGTATTGATGAAGACAGGGCCTGAGGAATCCTAGGGTACAGGCTCTGAAAAATGTACATTTTTAATTTATCGCTATGAACACACTCCCTCTCAAGCTATTATTTTTCAGTCAGGTAATATAACTCTGAACTCATGGAAACCTTGATTTAAAGGGTCCATCTGGTCTTCCTATTCTATCTACCAAAAAGTTTGGCTTAGTTAATTCTCATGACAGCCTTATCCCGGGCAATCTTAAACTCCATAACTGTGTTTGTTTGACCCTACCACTCACACTGGAAGGCTGCACAGTAATCTACTGCTCTTTCTGTAAAGTGTTAGTTTCTCCCATTACCCCCAAATCTTCCACCTTCAAACTCGATTTTATATTCCTCTTTTTCTCAAAGATACTTTCCTCTTGAACTTTATTAAATAACTAGAATATTGCCCGTCAAAAAATGACGGCAATGAAATTGTAAGTGAGCTAATGCTGTTTGGTGTATGGTAATCAAATAAATAATACATTAAAACATTTATATACTTTACCTATTTGGAATTAGTATATGCAGAAAGCATTGTGTTGAAGAGCTGACAATCTGTTTTGATGTTGCCGCAGCATCTAATGTGTGTTTTGAGTGCTGCTGTGTAAGTGTCAGCAATGTGTGTAGTGTAAATAGTGTGCGTGCGCAAGGAAAACCCGTTAGGGTAGCTGTGTACTTCCGCATTGTTAGTGTTGTAAAATGGCGCCTAATGTGTGTATTACGCGGCTGTGGCTGATTTTGCGTTCTTGTACCTCGTACAGCTTTTTTGAAAAATCTGTATGTGTTTCGTGGTGTTTTGCGTGTTTAGGGTCCTTTAGCCTCGTTTTCGTTTTGTTCGGCGGCCATTTTTTCTCTTGCTTGGGGGATTTTCGGGTGTCTAAACTCTTTAATTTCTACCAAAGATGACTTTTAACTTCACTTTTAGAGGTGCTCCCTCTTGCTGTGGGTAAGCTTTTTATGTGTTTGTTGTGTGTATTTTTTGTGTTTTTAGTGTGTTCGTGTGCACGGATTTCGGCCGCTAATGTCGTATTTTTGCGAGGTCGTAATATTTTTGTTTGTAAGTGGCGCGGCTCGTATTTGCGGATGCTAAGTCCGTAAATGTTGCAGTCACAATGGCAGCAAATGCGGTTGCTGGCAAGGAGCGTCTTTGGCGCTCCTTGCCTGCAACTGCGTCCATTAGCAACAACTTTTGTCAACCTGCACTGTTTGCAACTATATATGTGATTTGATATATGTGACTGTTTGTCATATTACCCCTTTCCCTTCTGTCCTCTAAGCTATAAATATTGAGGTAATAGAGTCTACCTTTTAAGTCGTGTCTTCACTGACTTGCCTTAAATAGAGCTCTTCAGGGTTATTGGTTATTTCCTTACCTGATGATAGAGAAAAGAGAGGCGAATTACAAACTGTAAAATTAGATTAAAATAAATTAGGATGGTGACCTTAAATAAACCGTGATGGGGGGGGGGGGGGTATCACTCGGCATACTCCATCTACAACCCACTGGGACTAAAATCGGACATCCTCCCAGTGGAGCCAGGTGGGGTGGTACTGCCTGGAAAATGGCAGTGGAACCTCCTCTGCCAGACACTGCTTCCTGGACTTGGCTAATGCCAGATGCAGATTGCCAAGGAGGCTCCTAGCCCTATTGCTCCAGGACAATTCGCCCGCAAAATGTGGGAAGAGAAATGCAGCCAGAACTGCACAAGGAGGCCCTTCAAGAGCGACAAGATGGCCTGCAACCTGGTGCAAGAAAATACATATAGTACACGCCCTTTATACAGAACGACCTGGATGTAGTGTATTAGGTAGAGTCTGACTAGGGATCTATAAAGTGGTATAAGTACCTATCGCTTCTGCTGTTAGTACCTCTAACTATGCATCCAAGCATCTTACTTGCTTTTCCTGTGGCTTTGTTGCGTCACTTGCCTACTTTTAAACCATCTGAAATAATCATTCCTAAGTCCCTTTCCTTATGGTGTGTTGCTATTAATCCTCATGTCCCCCATTATGATGCCTGACATTTACAGAGCTTTACAGTGCTATCTTGAATCTTATATTTGCATTTACAGTTTTCCGACTTTGCGGCCTTGAAACCCGATTTACGGGCGCCAATTTGCATGATTTGCGGCCGCCTGTAAGGGGGACCTCCTTGCAGCGCCGTTAATTTGAATAGCAGGGTAGCAGTAGCGCTACACAGGGCCATAAGATGGCCGCAAGGAATCGTAGCATTGAGGCCATTTTACGGCCGTTAATTGAATGAGGCCCTAAGTTCACAAAATATCTTGTGATTTCTGACTGTTGCAAAACAGGGTTAACACCCTCAAGCCCAGGCTAAATTGGCTTTAAACGAAAAAAATGTTTTGGCCAATCGGGAAGAAGCAGAGGCTGAAACCTTTGTGGTTGCTGGGAAATGTAGTCAGATTTTCTATGAAAATAAATAGTACTTTCTAACATGTGCCAATCTGTGCAGCACATTCACACTAGATTACACCTGCAGTTGTCTGTGTCCGGCATCACTGCTGCTGGGGTTTACATTTCCCACAAGGAGATAGGCAGAGAGAAATAAGCTGTGACCCCAGCAACCATGTGACTCGCAGCATTTCCTCCTGTACCCAGATGTTGTGCAACTTGTACCCACAGTTATGTAACCCCCCCCCCCCCCCCCCACCTCCCAGGGGTGCAATTCCAGATAGCAGTACCCAGCATATAAATATGTAAGTACATTAAACTTTTCAATATAATACATATTTTTCTACTAATCAGTGGCTGTTTGTTTTTAAGAAACATTTGAAACTTCTATATACCTTTTAAATAAATATTCTACTTTTGGGTGCATAATTTTGCATTTCTCATTGTGGAATCTTAGATAACACATACAGTGCCTTGCAAAAGTATTCACCCCCCCTACCCCCTTGACTTTTTACCTATTATGTTACATTACAGCCTTAAGATCAATGTTTTGTTAATCTGAATTTTATGTTATGGATCAGAACACAATAGTCTAAGTTGGTGAGGTGAAATAAGAAAAAAATATATAAAAGTATTTTTTAGAAATAGGAAACAGAAAATGGGCATGTGCGTATGTATTCACCCCCTTTGTAATGAAGCCCATAAAAAGCTCTGGTGCAACCAATTACCTTCAGAAGTCACATAATTAGTGAAATGATGTCCACCTGAGTGCAATCTGAGTGTCACATAATCTGTCATTACATATACAAACCTTTTTTTGAAAGGCCCCAGAGGCTGCAACACCTAAGCAAGAGGCACCACTAACCAAACACTGCCATGAAGACTAAGGAACTCTCCAAACAAGAAAGAGACATTGGTGTTGAGAAGTACAAGTCAGGGTTAGGTTATCAAAAAAAAATCCAAATCTTTGTTGATCCCCAGGACACAACCTGGCAAGAGACGGCCTCCCACCAAAACTCACGTACTGGGCAAGGAGGGCATTAATCAGAGAGGCAGCACAGAGACCTAAGGTAACCCTGGAGGAGCTGCAGAGTTCCACAGCAGAGACTGGAGTATCTGTACATAGGACGACAATAAGCCGTACGCTCCATAGAGTTGGGCTTTATGGCAGAGTGGCCAGAAGATGCCATTACTTTCAGCAAAAAAACAAAATGGCACGTTTTGAGTTTGCGAAAAGGCATGGGGGTGACTCCCAAAATGTATGGAGGAAGGTGCTCTGGTCTGATGAGACTAAAATTGAATTTTTCAGCCATCAAAGAAAACTCTATGTCTGGCGTAAACCCAACACATCACATTACCCAAAGATGTTTTTCAGCAGCCAGGACTGGGAAACTGGTCAGAATTGAGGAAAAGATGGATGGTGCTAAATACAGGGATATTCTTAAGCAAAACCTGCACCACTCTCTGCGTGATTTGAGCCTAGGACGGAGGTTCACCTTCTAGCAGGACAATGACCCCAAACACACTGCTAAAGCAGCACTTGAGTGGTTTAAGGAAAAATATGTTGGAATGGCCTAGTCAAAGCCCAGACCTCAATCCAATAGAAAATCTGAGGTCAGACTTAAAGATTGCTGATGTTCACAAGCGCAAACCAGTTTTGCAAGGAGGAATGGGCAAAAATCCCAGTGATAAGATGTGGCAAGCTCATAGAGACTTATCCAAAGCGACTTGGACTTGGAGCTGTGATTGCAGCAAAGGGTGGCTCTACAAAGTATTGACTTTAGGGGGGTGAATAGTTATGCACGTTTACTTTTTCTGTTATTTTGTCCAATTTGTTTGCTTCACAATAATAAATAAATAAAAAATACATCTTTAAAGTTGTGGGCATGTTCAGTAAATTAAATGATGCAAATCCTCAAACAATCCATGTTAATTCCAGGTCGTGAGGCAACAAAACCCGAAAAATGCCAAGGGGGTGAATACCGTATTGGCCCGAATATAAGCCGCACCCGCATATGAGCCGCACCTATGAAATTCAAGGGGAAAAAACAAAAAAACACAATATTCGAATATAAGCCGCAACTTGACTATAGTAACCCCCCCCCCCCCCCCCCCCCCCCCCCCCCCCCGGACCCTTTTTGGGGTAGATATAAAAAATAAATCCTCTGTGCTTTGCCCCCTTTGCTGTCTGCCATTTCTCCTCTTCTGTACTCTTTCCCCCAGGAGGGTCTCATGCTTGCCTTTAGGGACAATGTCCTTACCGGGTGCCCTCTGTCCCAGTTGTACCTTTTTGTGTGGTGTGCTGTACTCACTCAGAGGCTGGCATGCTGATCTGGAGATGAATCCAGGGCCTGGATCCAGGCCTCCGGGTATTTCAGGCTGCCAGTTGTCTCCGGTGGTTCTCAGCCGGGTCTCTGACGAAGGCTGCAGCTCCTGTCTCCGTCTCTCCTCTCCTACCTCTGCTTGGCTCTGGGAAGCACGCAGGACCACAGAGGCCCCGATTTAAAGATGGCGGCCGCACCTAACAAGTGGCTCAGCCAGGCCCCAGGTCCTGATTGGAGGTGGATCAACCCTCCAGGGCACTATAACTGTGCTGGGGGTTGTTTTGGGGATCCCCAGCAATTAATTTGAGGGTAGTGGACTCCCTTCTGCATAGCTGCGACGCACCGGCTCCATCGTCTTCACACTGCAGCTGCTAGCCACGCCCCCAAATCGGCACAACATTTTAAGGTCGCGAATATAAGCCGCAACTGTAACTTCCAACCTCGGAAATCAGGAAAAAAGAGCGTCTTATATTCGGGCCAATACTGTACTTTTTGCAAGGCACTGTATTTGACCATTCTCTACTTCTAATAAATCATTACACATTTAACTGGCACCTCTTTGAATATCTACGCTACTACGTATTTTTATGTCATCGGCAGACAGGCAAACTTATCCTTGAAGCCCAATATTAATATTACTAGTAAACAAAACCGTCCCTAGCACTTACGCCTGAGGCACCCTGCCGGTAATCATCCCTTCCTCTGACTGTATTCTATTAGTTATAAGTCTTTGAGTCCAGCATAGTATCCACTAGACTATGATATTTACTAATTAGTTTATTATGTGGGAGAGGGTCAAATGACTTTACTGCTATATACTATCACCTACAGCAGTCAAAATTTAAGTACAAATTGTTTAAACTCTTCTTTTTTTTTTATAGTTGTTTCTAAATACTACAATATTAGCTTTTACAGCAATTAAACAGTTTTTTTTGTTTTTGAGTAAATAAACCTTATTACCTTAAGGACAAGCCAGCTGTATCACAAGATTTATTGAGTCTGAGGGCAAACTCTTGCATCCCGAAGGGATCATGAATTACATGGGTACGCAAGTTCGGTCCTGGAGGGCCACACGCAGGCCTGGCTTTGATGATATCCCTGCTGCATATAAGTAAGTCAATCGCTTCTTCAGTCATTGACTCACCTGTGCACAGAAATTATATCTTCAAATCCAGGCTTGTGTGTGGCCCTCCAGGACCGAACTTGAGTACCCCTGCTCTAAAGGCTTATATACTCTCCTCACTGCAGCAAAGAGAGTGGACCTGCCAGGGCTAGGACTCTCCACATATCATCACTAAGAATGTTGCTGATAACTGGTTCTATAAAAACCTCTTATAAAACAGGGAAATATGCAACACAAATTGCATTTCTTAGAACTTTTTTTTGTGCTCTCTTTGATGTAGGATATTATTAATAAACTCCATGCTCTTAAAGCAAAAACAATGCAGCTTGATGGGCCTGTGGGTCTGGTCTCATTCTTTGTTTCATATGGTTCAACTATTAATTTGCTTTGATTATTTTTGGACATCTGGTTAGTATTCATGCACATCATTGCAATATACTTGAGCCTTGTTTGTAATAAACATACACATGTCATCCTACTGTTAAGCTTTAAACAAACTCTAAACTTCTGAACAACTAAAGTAAAGAGGACAAATCTCTCTGCCCCCCCACTTCACTATAAAGCTGAAGTGTTGAAGCAAAGCTTTAGAGCACAATTGGATATTTGGATATAATGGATATTCCACTGTTACTGGTGCTTTAGTAGTTGTTACTTAGGATTCATATTTCCTGTCAATGTTATAAAAGACAGATATGTCTTCTCTAATTTTGTGTTGAATTCAAGATTTTCTACTTAAACAGGAAAAATACACAACTACTATATACTACTAGTGACTTGCCCATCAAAAAATGATTGTCAATAACATTTGAAGCCATGGCAATGCTGTTTGGCACACATTCGGCGCTCATTGTGAGCCTCGCGTGTCTGTTGGCTCCTCTCTATATTTTTGTAAATACTTATTAATGAATTAATTGAATAATAAATGATTTTACCTTTTTGTAATTTTAATATATGGAACAATCTCTTTTTATTGTCCTGCAGCATATAATGTCAAGTTGGACTGTTGCTGGCTGAAGAGATAGTGTTATTAAACTCCCAACTGCGCATTAGAAATAGGCTGCGAGCGTGAGGGCAAACCATTGGTTTACTTGTGTAAAGCACTATTTTAGATGCGTAATGTTAGTGGCAAGTTAGGTTTGTAAAATAGTGTCGTTTGTCTATGTGCTACGCGGTTCGCGAGCATCTGCCGTCCTTTGTAATAGTGTATTTTGTACCTCGTACATTCCTGTGTGAAAGTGGTACGCAGTTGGCAGTGTTTTGTGCGGTCCACGGTCTTGTAGCCTCGTTTTTCCTTTTTTTTTTTGCCTTTTTTTTTTTTTGCTTAGGCGATTTTACGAGTGCCGAAACTTGGCAAAATCGACTTAAATTCGCCTTCCATCTCCCTCCCAGACGTCCTGGTTGTTCCCCTGTGCTGTGTGTGATGTTTTTGTATTTCTTTTGCTTTGCGCGGTTTGGCCGTTAACTTCATATTTTTCCTAATTCCTGCGTCTCATCTTTTTTTTTTTTTTTTTTTTTTTTAAGTTTTACGTTTGTCAAGTGGTTGCAGCCTAAGACGATCCTGCGTTTCCTAAGTGTTTGGAGGCTAAGTCCCGCGTGTTTCATTGCTTCGCTCCGCCTATGTCGTTTGCACTACGCAAAGCGTAACAACGTCTCATAGTTCAACAATTTATAACATGTGATTCACTACTGTTTGCTAGCTTAAATATTTTTTTAGGCTGTGATACCTGTGTTAGGATGTCATCTATTTGATGTGTTTGAAAATATATAGTACTAGCGACTTCACCGTCAAAAATTACTGCAATAATATTGTAATGCTGGCAAAGTTGTTTGCCACCTAATGTGAGCACATTCAGCGCTCTCCGCGAACCTCTCCCCTGTCTACTTCCTCCCTTGTGTCTCCTTTCCCCCTCCTCCCTCTCTCCCCTGTCTTTTCCCCCCTCTACTCCCTCTGTGTCTGTTTGCCCTGCTCTCCCTCTCTCCTGTGTCTCTTGCCTCCCTCGCTCCTGTGTCTCTTGCCTCCCTCGCTCCTGTGTCTCTTGCCTCCCTCGCTCCTGTGTCTCTTGCCTCCCTCGCTCCTGTGTCTCTTGCCTCCCTCGCTCCTGTGTCTCTTGCCTCCCTCGCTCCTGTGTCTCTTGCCTCCCTCGCTCCTGTGTCTCTTGCCTCCCTCGCTCCTGTGTCTCTTGCCTCCCTCGCTCCTGTGTCTCGTGCCTCCCTCGCTCCTGTGTCTCTTGCCTCCCTCGCTCCTGTGTCTCTTGCCTCCCTCGCTCCTGTGTCTCTTGCCTCCCTCGCTCCTGTGTCTCTTGCCTCCCTCGCTCCTGTGTCTCTTGCCTCCCTCTCTTGCCTTTGTTACTTAATCTCATGCCTATATACAGGACTGTTCCTTGAGCTGCACCTACAATGGTTAACTCTAACCTTGCTCTGAAAGACTCCTTATTTTAAAAAAAAATCACTTCCAATGCTTCTTTTGCAGAAGCCTAAAACCTATACTCTTCATATATACAATCTGCAACTCGATTGGTCACTGACCATCAAGTGTCTGTTACCCCCCGTTCCAAACCTTCTATATTGTAAACTTGTTGAAGTAGGCTACCCAAATGTACTATTCTAAATTTATATTTTATTGCATTACACTGTCTTTCTATTAAGTTTATATTTTTGATTTTACCTCTTTACATTTGGGTTCACTTAACCATTGTAAATAAATAGGACTAGAGAAAATGTTTGTGACAACTTATATTTGGTGGAGCTTCCCCTTTAGTAAATTGGTGTGTGTACTTGACACTTGTAAACTGTGAAGTAATGCTCAGTTGTGAAAATATATATATATATATATATATATATATATATATATATATATATATATATATATATATATATATATATATATATATATAAAATCTCGGTATACATACATACATACATACATACATACATACATACATACATACATAATTCAATGACTCCTAAGAGATGTCTGGCTTGGTATTATTTTGGCAATCTGTATTTTCTGTATAAGTCATGCGATCTGGGTTTGATTCCAGTCAGGGAACCAAGAGGACACACCACCCTGAAGCTGAGCAGGGTTGGGCCCGGTCAGTACTTGGATAGGAGACCACTTAGGAATACCGAGCGCATCCAACACAACTGAACGATGCAAACACACAAATAATGTTATAGTAAGTTAGTGAAAGTGTGCTCGTAAATTAGTCAAAATGTTATCTATAAAACTGGAATAAAAGACAAAGGAAACCTTATTTTGCAGCTCTTTAATTGTGTTTTAAAAAAGCATTAGAAATATTTACTGCTGCGTTTCAACCCTACTCCCAATTTCTGCTTTTTAAAGAAAGATAGTACATCTTTTTTTTTTTTTTTTTAAAGCTTTAATGGGCATGGTATTGAAATATAGAACTAGCACATACTTAAGAAATTAACTACTCAACAATTTTTTGGCATTAAAGCACAAGCTGCAAACGATTAAAAAATGTGGCTGGGTCTTTTTCTGAGACACTCTAATTAGGCACTGACCATGAAATAAATAAATCATCTTAAAGGGCCCTGTCCATGATATTTTGTTCCTGTGTATGTGATGATCTTATTATTTGTGTATGAATTTCTATCGCTTTCGTTGTCACTTGCATCAAGTTATTCGGATTAGGTTACCCAGATATTGTATGTGTTGCTTGTTAAAGTACACTATACTGTAGAGTGTTTATCCTTTTTTTATCCCTGTACTTTTTGTACCCTTCAAAAGAGGAAGCTCAAAAAGTGTGTGCACTGCACCCTGATTCTTTTTTAGGTGCACACAACAACGCTCACAAAAATACCACTCCCGACATTTGCCCGTACTCCAGCAGCTGCACTCGCCCTGTGCCCATCCTCCCTTTTCCATATACCCCCTATGCCCATCGCCAGCCCAGTTACACCCCAGGTCTCTCTCTCCTCCCAATAATGAGGGCTCTACCAGGGAAGCCAGTAAGGTTAGTACATGACTGATAATCTGTTTGTTCAGGATGGGTACAGGGGGGGCACAGGGAGAAGGAGAATGGGTACAGGGTGAGTGAGTACTAAACTTACTGGCTTCCCTGGTAGAGCCCTCATTACTGGGAGGAGCAAGAGAGAGACCTGGGGTGGAACTGGGCTGGGGATGTGCATAGGGGGTATATGGAGAAGGAGGATGGGCGCAGGGAGAAGGATGGGTACAGGGTGAGTGCAGCTGCTGGAGTACTCACAGATGTCGGGAGTGGTATTTTCGTTCGCACTGTTGTGTGCGCGCATGCGTCGGTACGCATTTGACGTTTGCCGAAAAGTTGTGCCACTGTGTGCACTACTCTAGGTCCTTTGTATTATTGTGTATGGTGGTTGTAGCGTTCACAGTAGATTTCTTGGATACATATCAAGCATACCTGAAATATATTTAAAAAAAGAAAACTAAACTTAGCTATTCAATTCACATTTTTCACTTTGGATAAGGTGTCTTGACAAATTTGTTATTTCTGAATCCTTGCATTCTTTTATGATGGAGGCCAGGAGGAAATTCTTTCTTGCCGAAAAGTCCCAATGGCTGGTTGGGGTCTCCAGGTCTGCATTTTTCACACAGCTGGAACAGGGGTTGTCAAATGTGTCTAAAATTTTGAAGCCAACCAAACCATTATGTGCCAGTGTATGGATTATATATGGCAATATATTAATAATAACTAAAAAGTTAGGTGTTGGCAGTAACATTTTAGAAGCCGCAGTTCTCTGGCTCATGGGATTTGCTGAAATGTCAATATCGGACTCTGCTAGGAAATGTAGAAATGGTCATACTTTTACAAAAATGGTACGTTAACAGTAGTAGTAGCAGCAAGCAGAATAAGTAATATCACTGCACAAGCCACATACAATATGGCTACATTTATTCAATCAATATCGGATCCGTAATACGTTCAGTACCTGAAAAAAAAAAAATCCATGTAGCTTTTAAAACTTACATAAGAATTTTAGTGTTTTAGGCTTCAGCAGATATATTTTTCTCTACCTCCTATCTGGTGCTAAGTGGGTGGTTGGTGATAGTCCAATAGACTGTCTAGATAGGAGTCTTTATCATTTCTCCCTGACCAGGTGTACAGCAAAAGAGCAGAATGGCTATATGATCCTCTATAGTAGTCTCTCTTAGGTTGTGGTTCTGTTCCAGATTCTATTTCTCTTCCCCATATTACTGGTCTATTGCCCAATCTTGAGCAACTCCCTTTGTTCTTGGACAGGCTCCATACTTTGGTTTGGAATGAGGACTTTCTGTGCGGTTCCACACAAAACAGCTGTGTGCTGAAAGATAAGACAAAAATGTGTCCAGTATGCCTGCTGTGCAATTTGTAAGCCAACGTTTCCTGACGCCTTCAGGGTGCCCACCTATGGGATACCTTCTCACTAATGAGTAGCGTCTTGGCCAGTAACTACTATCTGAGGTTATTTATGGGTTGGACTTTCCAGTAAGGCATGGAACAGGTTAAATGGAAATCTGTTGCAGACATCTGCTTCATTAGAACATGGAGCCGTGGTGGCAGCAGGCGCTTCCTCTGTGGCCCCCAGCCTGTTTTCTAGGGTGGGAGATCATACCTCTTTTAACAATACACAATGTATTTAGTCTCTCCAAAGCTAGCAATAAATACCCAATTACACTCCTATACACTTATCCTCATTATCTTTACCTCTATTACCAATTCATTTATTTCCTTTATCAATTGGAACATTTTGCTCTGGGTAAAATATATATAGTTTTAAAGCACCATGAGGCCATTATTAAGAATCCGCAATCGCCTATAAGACCCGTCAGGTGAAGAGGTTGCTTGTCACTGACATGGACTATTCATCTTTAGCTTAAAGGGACATTGAAGGCTTCTGGATTTCACTAGGAATATAATATAAGTATGTGTCTCTTTGCTTCTGTGTACTTTATTTGATCAAGAAGTGCTTAAAAACTCTTTTTTTCTGCCTAATATCTTACAAATAGTTCTTAAATGATTTCCCCCTCTGCAGCTCATGAAGGCCTTGTACTTCTAAGTACCGGGGTTGCACTGTTTCATAGTAACCAATCAGTGGCAACATTTTGCAACATGTTACTTGAGGGAAATCTCTCACAGGTCAATTTGAAATACAGCTCTTCACAGTCTGTGTATTCATGAGCTGCAGAGGACATACCCAAATGGGTATAAATTGTATTAGGCAGAAAAAAACTGAACTTTTAAGCACTTCTTAATAATGTACATAAAAGTAAATTGATACAGAGGTATATTTTATTTTTGTAGTGAAATTCATAAATCCTTCAAGTCTCTTTAATTATTAGCTTCTCACATATAATCCTGTGAATTGGACTACAATGATGAAAAGAAGGATGAAAGAAGAAAGCCCTTCTGGGCCCAAAACAAATGCCTGTTGTTATTAGCTTGTGAGTGAGCATTTTAAATGTACTATTAGTAAATACTCTATATGAAGTCATTTTTGTAACACCTGCTACTAACGATAAATTGGGCATTCATGCATGCGTGGTAGCGACATGTCCACACATGTGCGGTAGCTATGTATACACGCATGCACATTGGAGGCAGCAGGTGAGGCCGGAGGGAGTGGGAGAGAAGGGAGGGCAGGATGGAAAAGGAGGAGGAGGGAGGTTGCACAGAGTGTGTGATGGAGGACGCGCGCACAGCGAGACCGCACTGAGACAGACCGGTCAGACAATTGAAGATACTATATGATACAGTCGGTTATAACAGGCAAGCTACTAGTTTAATATATGGTTACCAATAGTAAAAAAGTATTTTAGGAAACAAACTCTGTGAGGCTTTTTTATCTTACATTTGCACTTTTAATGTTTGCATATGCTTCTCTATTCCTATCAGGCATCCAGGGGTGGGAGAGGCTCTTGCAATGACTTTGTCCTTATAGGAGTCTGCAGATAAAGACTATTATCTGGACAGTCGCCACATCAGGAAAGTGGTCAGAATTTTTTTTTATTTTTAGGATAGGCTCTCCTACCCTTGGGAATCTAATATAAAGTGTACCTCTGCTTTTCCATGAATAAGCTACATTGACAATATTCTCTTCACATACTCTTTAAAACTGATTTTTTTAATTTATTTTTTATTACTAATCAGTCACTAAATAAATATATCTCTAGCGCTTGACCACTACAGTGTTTTCGTCTTTGTTTTTATCTTGACATCACATAATTACATTAACACTAAATCACTACAGAAACAGATTAAAAACAATGTATTACCAGTAAACTGAGATGAAGTGTAAATGAGGACTAATGGAGAGCTTGTTAATTTTGTTTTCTTACCTGATTCGCTGATAGGCAGAGGCACAAAGACTCTCATTTTCCTCTGTTTCCTATAACGTCCGGATAGAAGAGGAGAAAATAATCCAACTTGTCTCACTTTTAATGTGTATTTTTTTTTAATTATGCAATAGACCACTTATGGTTTTTATACAAAAAAAACTGTGATGTTACAAAAAATTTTTTAATTACATGTAAGTTATATTTTCGGCCTGTTGTCATTTCCGACTCTCCGTGACCTCATGGACTGTAACACACCAGGCACATCTTTATGCCCATGGTCATGCTGATCCACTTGGTTTTCATGACAGAGATACAGTAGTGGGTTGACAGTTCCTTCTCCAGTGAGCCACAGCAGGTCCTGGTCTCCCCTCCAAGTACTGACCAGTCCCAAACCTGTATGGCTTCAGAGATTTGTGACCTTTTGGTTCCCTGACTGGAATCAATCCCAGGGTGCAGTGGTGAAAGCACTGAAGCCTAACCACTGGACCTCTGGGAAACCCATTTTCTGCCCACAGTGGCCTTTTAAGTTACTAAAACTATTTCTATACTAAAAAACATTATTTTTGTAACTACATTGCCTAGTGCAGAGGTTTATGGTCTATGGACCACCAATGGTGTGTGAGCCTCACTCTAGTCTGTAAACAATTATGAAACCTAATCAATAACCCCTTAATAAATATGCATAAGCAAGTAGTTCAGGTGTACCAAAATATCCCATTTTATAAGTGCACATTTTACTCTGCTATATCTTAGTGTATACCAGCGGACCCTCCGCCATTTTCAAGTGGGAACCACTGGTCTGGTGCATATACCTGAAATCCAAACCACCAGTAAACCTCTCCATTACTAGTGACCTAGCTGAGCATGTAGCTGTGTGCAGTCATTATTTCCCTCTTTCCTTTGTTTTTTCTTATGATCTGAGATGGAATTTCCCTTCGTCTTTGGCTTAAACCTCACTGTTTTTTCTGGCGCCCATGCATCGCGCTGCAGAAGATATGTAGTAGAATTTGTGTTTCTCATTGGGATGTATTGAAACAGACCTTTATTATTTAACTTTAAGTAAACTCTCTGTTAAAAGAAGAAAAATGGGGTCAAGTTCAAAAGCATGTGCCATCTCTTTGTTATGACGTGTTGTGTAATGCAATTGTCTGGGCTAATAGGTTTAAGGAACACTTATAGTGGTAAAACAAAACATTGGTATTTTTTTTTAAAGTTGCATCTGGCATAATGTACAGTAAGTGACCATTAACTAAAAATCTGGGTACACATTGTGCTAGCCTTGTTTCTCTTCAGTAAGTTATTCTTGAGATACTTAGCATTGCTTTTATGGGTCCTTTATGCTAATGTGAGGATCACTATTCTAATTTGTGGCTCCCAGTACGTGCTAAGCATGGGATGGGTGATATAGCTGCAGTATAACATTGGGGGGATTTTTGGGCCATCACAGTCGGGCATACTCTCTATTTGACCTGCTTATTTCCATAAAAAAAAAATGCAATACTGAATATATCTGAAATTTTGCACATTGTACAAATATTGCTAATGTATAGCCAGTTCCTTTAACTGATAACATCAAGAAAACTATGTAAATGAATACCTACTATTCTTTCTTTTTTTATTATTTGAATGAAGCTGGCCCCGACTAAGAAAAAAATAAACTTATGCTTTATCTTGACCACATTGATTGCCCCCTTTATTGCCGAGCCTGCTCTTTATATGAAGAACCTTGTGTATTGAACATGATCTATGATAATAAAGTAGGCTATAAAAGCAACACTTCACTTCACTGTTTATATACATAGTTTTCTAGACCATATTTATATATCTTCTAGTAACAAGACTTCATAATCAAACCCTTCTGATAAAAGCATGTTTATATAATAGTAGATTGCACAAATATGCCTTTACATTCTTGAAATGAGTTATAAACTTTCTAATCCAATCTGTCCTATACAATTCTATACAGTCTTGTATGATTCTCAATCCTCGTATCCTCTTTTGACTCTGAGGAGGGTGAAGAATTTGATCATACATAACAGAGGCAGGATAAATGGGGTTATAAGATGTGCCAAGGCCCAAGCAGAGCATTGCAAAATAAATAAAAAAGGTGACAACTTTCTGTAGGTATATTGGTGAAAAGAGAAAAAGTAAGTGAGGAATAATTAGTCTTGTGAAAGTACAATATAGTTATGCCAAGTGAATACATGGACATTGCAAACTGCCTAAATGGATACTTTTGTACTTTATTCATCAGACATTAGAGATGGTGAATATCTTTTGAGATGTGCTGCATTAAATGCAAAAATATTAAACGCAAGTCCTTTTTTTTAGAACATGATATTTTGCTGGGGTTATCAAAGTTTTTTTAAAAGTGAGCAAGACGATGGGTCCAATGTCCATCCAAGGGTATTAAAGGAGTTTAGGTCAGTACTTTCCACACCATTAGCTAAACTTGAATCGATATTGACAGGAGTAGTTGCAGATAATTGGAAAACATAGTAACACTAAACAAAAAGGGCAATAGGGAAGAATCAGGTAACTACAGGCCAGTAAGTATACCAACTAATGTAAATACTTTTGAAAGAAAGTATTCTGGAGTACCTAACATCTAATGATTTACAAGATCATAGGCAGCATGGCTTTACTATTAGGCGATTTATATCAGACTTCTGAATCTGCAATCAAAATTATAGACCAGGATGGTGCAGCAGATTTACTTTATCTGGATTTTAGTTAAGCATAGGTCAGGGCTCCGTGCTAAATCTGTTTTATTATATTTATTTGTGCTTCAAGGGAATGTTTTCTTCTTTGCACAGGACAGAAAAATATATAACCGTAGACATTCCAGGAAGAGTAAAATGTGACTGGTTTATTAAAACTAGAGCATTAGTCAAATATGTGGACTCTAAAGTTGAAAACACCAAAATAATGCACTTCTGCTTACTTAATGGTAAATGATGACAGCAAATGATAAGAAAAGGGACTTCAGAATTATTATATTGTGTAATTTAAAAGCAAGCAATGCAACAAAGCTTCAGGGAAAGCAAGCATGTGCTGGGATGCATTCATAGACAAATTATCAGCAGATAAATAGAGGTACTAATGCCTCTGTGGACCCCTAGTTAGACCTCACCTAATACACCTTGTACGGTTCACATTCTGTGACAAGGGAAGAGTCTGTACCACATTTAGCCTCCTTTACATTTCTGTCTGCATTTTTTCTTTCCATCTTGGCCCCCTTGTTCTGCAGCAATTGGACTCCTCAACCTTCTCCTGGCATCAGCCAATCTGGCTATTTGCAAGCCCAGGAAGCAGTGTTTGGCTTTGGCGCTTTCACTAGCACCTGAGGCCATGTTCTGGGCACTGGGGCTCTCCCATATCTGGATGATTTCAAGGTAATGTGAGAAAGTACCACTTTACAGGAAGATAGTAGATACATGGAACAGTCTTCCAATGGAAGTTGTAGAGTCAAACACAGTTAGGAAGAGGCAGACTAGATGAGCCTTTATTATATAAATCTATGTTCTTATGGTCAGGTCCAGGCCATATTTTCATGAATATCTTGTTATATTCGAGGGGGACCACTCAACGGCTTAAACATTACTTCTCTGTGCTGGCGCAGGAATATCCTGAACATATGACTTTTTTTTTTTTTTAATCCATTTGCGAAGGATTGCAATTGGAAAGTTCTACCTGGTGCTGCTGTTTCATGAGTGGTCCTATTCCATGAAAGAAACAAAATATAAATATTTGTATTAAAATGTATTTGTCCTTCATCATAAACAAGTGATACAAAGGTTAAAAGGCTCTCCCATTAAACTGCACATTTTTGCAAATGTCATGATCTCGCCCTAACAAAACTAGAGTTGGGTATTTCAGGCCGCTGCACCTTCTGAATTATTGAACTCTATAAGGAATTGTTTTGCTTCCCCTAGGTATTTTTAACCAGTTCTTTAAAAGAGCTTTTTAAGTCTAATTTTGACACTAAACTCTATTTGAAGATCTTTAATTGATAATGGGCAAGTAAAATGGAGAGGACTATTCTCTCAGATCAACATGTCAGTCTTGTTCTCAAATGTCTGTGTTCGTGGTCCTTTTATCATCCTGTGCTTTTTTTATTTTATTTTTTATCCCAGCCACAAAATACATTTTCCCAGAAAAGATTTTCGTCAGTAACACATATTCCAGCCCGGGGCAGTCGTTATGCAATACATAGAAATGAAGCACATTTTCTGCATTGGCAGACTTTGTACTTTGTGTCTGCCTTTTGTGCTTTGAAATGAATGATTATGGTAATGTAGGATTATGCAGAGTACATTGTGATTTCATATGCACATAAACAATCTGAGAACATCTATAGATTATTTATTAGCCCAGGGCAAACTATAAATATTGGAATAAGATGTTATTATTGCTTCAAATAAGTAACACATTTAGTGTAAGAGATTCCCTTAAAGAACCAACCTATGAAAGGTTATTGTTTTTTCCAAATATATTGCCCCTCTAGGCAGTATGAAGAAGAAGAATCAGAACTGAGCATATTTAAAAAGAAAAAAACCTTCCATCTGACTCTCTTATGTTAATTTGGTGAAGAGAGACCATGACGTGGTCAGTATAACATTTATAGCTGTGATGGTGTCCCTCTTAAAGCAGAAATGGCATTTACCTTTCAAGTGGTGGTCATAACATTGTCTGTTTCTCTATCAACTTAATGTCTGTGGTCTTTCATAGTGGCCCAATATACATATTTTGCATATAAAACTATATGTCTAACACAAACTACCTATATGTGGTGTTATTTTCTAAATTGTATTACTTTTGATGTATTGCCCCTGATGTCATTGAATCAAATTAGTTAATGACTTCAAATAACAATTCAGCATAGGAACCATGAATGTTAGAACTACTGGACGTGCTCTCCTTTCACATGCCAGCAACTACCAGCTGTTTGTTTTTTTTTGCAAAGGCACAAGAGATCGAATTGCCAATGTCTGCTGGATAATAGAGCAAGCAAGAGATTTCCAGAAAAGCATTTACTTCTGCTTCATAGACTATTCTAAAGACTTTGACTGTGTGGATCACAAGAAAATGTGGCAAGTTCTTAAGGAGGTACCAGATCATCTCATCTGCCTCCTGAAGAATCTGTATGTGGACCAAGAAGCCACGGTCCGAACCTTGAACAACAGAATGGTGCAGGATCGGGAAGGAGTTCGACAAGGTTATATATTGTCACCTTATTTATTCAAATTATTCACAGAGTACATCTAGCCGGGCTGGATGAATCCAAAGCCGGAATCAATATTGCTGGAAGAAATATCGACAACCTCTGATACTCCGATGATACTACTTTGATGGCTGAAAGTGAGGAGGAACTAAAGGATCTATGGATGAGTGTGAAAGAAGAGAGTGCAAAAGTTGGCCTACTGCTCAACTTCAAAAAGACGGCAATCTCATTTCCTGGCAAATAGATGGGGGTAAAGTGAAGGCAGTGACAGTGACTCCAATTTCTTTGCAGATGGAGACTGCAGCCATGAAATTAAAATACTTTTTTGCTTCTGGGGAGGAAAGCTATGGCAAGTATGGCCAAGCTATTAAAAAGTAAAGTTATAACACGAATGTCCATATAGTTAAAATATACGGATGTGAGAGCTGGACCATGAAGCAGTCTGAGCTCTGTAGAATTGACGCCTTTGAATTGTGGTGTTGGCAAAATCTACTTGGAGTTCCTTGAACTGCAAGTAAATGTGATAAATCGGTACTTCAGGAAATAAAGACAAACTGTTTACTGGAAGGTTTGACCATGAGTCTAAAACTCAAATATTTTGGTCATATCATGGGAAGACTATATTCCCTAGAAAAGACTCTGATGGTGGAAAATTGCTTTGAAGTTTATATTTTTTACTTACAGATTACATTTTCTTAACCAGCCACCAAAACATTGGTTTTATCTCTGAACTAAAATGTAATTACTCCCCGCGGTCTCCAAGTGCCCAGATTTTTTAGCACAATTTTTTTAGATTGAAAATCTAAATATCTATTGGCGATAATTTCAATGTAGCTCTGACCTAAAACAAAAAGTTTGGAAGGTGTATCCAAAAAGCAAACTAATAGGTAAAAATGGCAAACTCCAATGCAAGAAAATGCACTTTTTTAAACACCATTGAACCGAAAAAGTACTTATTTCTGACAATAATTCTGCTGTGTCCTTTATCCAGTTCTACAGTGATCTTTAATTATTGAAATACCAAAGGCTTTGTTAGATATATTTTTGTTCCCCTCTTACACTGCCTTTAGTCTTGTAATTCTCTTGTGGTGATTTAATGGTTAACTCCATCCCGTGTTTCATTTACTTTATAGTGGGAGTGGTCCTTTTCATATGTATGGAATGCTGCTATTGAGTAAACAAATTACCTTTTTATTCTATATTTTTGAGGCTTCAAAGTCATCAAATTCCTGTACAAAATATATACACATGTTGGAGTCTATGTTCTTGCTCAAGATGCTGTATATAAGATGTCATGTAGCGAGTTGCCTAATATTTCTTGCCTCCCACACGTAATCTGTTCCAAATGACCA